>SNQJ01S0099868.1:32882-47290 GCA_010110895.2 Picea sitchensis
GACCCCGAAGGAACAAAGGTAGCAATTTTTTCATGGGGATTAGTAAAAACAACTAACAATCATGTAGAGACTCTTGCTTCTTGGAAAGGAATGGAGATAGAAAAGAGAAGAGAGGTCAAAAACCTAACTATAGTAGGATACTCAAATATTACCATCCAAATTTTATATCGACAAAGTTCTCCAAACAACATAATCCTCAACTGAATAATAACAAGGATTCTAGACCTCAAAGAAACCATGGAAAACTTCAACGTGTTCCATGTGCTAAGAAATCAAAACAAGAAAGCTAATCACCAAGAAAATCAAGCATGCAACTTAGAGGAAGGATTTATAATCACTGGGGATCACTCACGGTGGGATATGATCCCTTAGATCGGATGTCACCCTCCACTTGTCATCATTTCCATAACACTTTGCATGCAAACATGGAAAACGTAGCATATTTCTCATCCAACAGAGTCATAGTAGTACACATTCAGCATGTCGATAGATGGATGAGGAACCCAAGAATTTATGGAGGATATAGGAGGATTTACACCCATGACATTTCATCTTTAAACCCTGGTTATTTTGTACTTCAGACATCATACGCAGCATGTCAAAGTTTGCAAGATGACACCATGAACTGGTTAGAGCTCATTGCAGTGCATCTGGACTTTCCCATTTTCATTGGCAGGGTGGAAATTACACTTCACATAAACAAAGAGAGTTGTTCATGGCTTCTACAACTCTTTGTTGCAGGGGACCAAATTTCAAATGGTAAAATGGAGTCGGTGATCCCAACACCCCCTCACCTACCCAAACTTGATAAGCGCCTCAAAAAATTGGAAGAGACAGTGGTCAAGTTTATGCAGAAGCTCAATGGATGGAAAAAAGGAGTAGAGTGAAGGTATCAATCAGACTTTCAGGACCTTTCAACTTAGCATAAAAACTTGCAGCAGGAATTTGATAGGCTTAAAGCACAAAAGGAAATTCAGGAAGTGGAGGTAAAATGCCCGAGGGAAAGAACAAAGGAGCAAGATCACCAGATTAGAAGACTGAAGATAGAATTAAAAAACATAGAATCAGAAAATGCTCCCCCTCTAAGTGTCTTCAGACAAAAAATTCTCTCTAGGAAACACTCCAACCACTCTAAGGGGCGCAACAGCAGAGAATAACCCACTGTGAACTAGACCCAAATTCATAGAAATGATCTGCAAGGAAGCAGTTGCCACTCAACAACTCCGAAAATCAAATAGGAAAGGATGAATCAAGACAACTCCCAGGTTTCCAGTGATTAGTAATGAAGTGTAAATTTTTGTTCTTGGGCAGTATTTTTGTTAAATATTATAGTAATCATGATGCCCATTTTTTTAATTTCACTATCCCAAGCAAAAGAACTATTGTTAGCATACTATGTAAAAGTTTGATACATGCCTCTAAGCCAAAAATTTTGATTTTTTGTAAACTTCTAGAGGTTGGATGGTTAGGTCGCAACCTCCCCCTTCATTTTTAATATAAATCATTATATGTTCTTGTAAAAAAAAAACTTTAATTTACAAAGTAACTTCATTGTAACAATGATTACCACTTATTCTATAAAATTAAGTCACTTCATAAGCAACTTATTTGTAAAAGTGAGATTATAAGAGAGTTAGTAAAGGAGGGGCATCACCACATGGACCAACTTCTACTTTCCACATGGCTCTTTGATTATTGTTTATGCCTTTTTCTTTAAAAGGTCATAACTTTCACATCTGAACTCTATTTTTAGTGCTGCTTTTTTTTAAACGGCCTATTCTTTCAAGATATTTTCATATAGATCGTTAGTTTCAACTTTTAAATCCATATTCTTTTCATATTTTAATATGGTTTCTCCCAATTTTCTTTTTGTTACTAGTACTAACTACTTCTCATGGAAATCCCATATGGAGGATGTACTAAGAAGTAAAGGATTGTATCGTATTACCTTGGGAAAATAACGGGAACCCGTTGATCCCAAAAATAAATCCAAATGGTATAATAAGAATGATGAAGAACGTGTACTAATCAAAATGTCCATATGTCCTAATTTAAGGTTTCAACTTCAAGGAATAAATGACCCCGATGAATCTTGGGAAAAGATTCAAGCTTTGATTGGTAAACACGGTATTATGCGAGCTCACTAGGTTGAAAATAAATTAATGACTTTAAGTCCAAATGATTTTCCTTGCATTGAATATTATTAGTTCAAAACACTTAGACTTTTATGTATAGAATGGAAAATAGATCTGAAGGATGACCAATGCATATATGTTATTCTTGATAAGCTTGGTAGTGCATACTCTTTCTTTGTATCTACCTTTTATGCCACCAAAGAATCTCTATAGAGTGCTTATAAAGAACCCTCTCTTGAGTATTTTTTTTATTCTCTTATTTGAGAGAAAGATAAGCTTGTGCAACTTGGATTGATCAACACTACAGGTACATCCAACAAAGCCTTAGTGGCTCAGTAGAAAAATAAATCCAAGAATCCCAAGAAGCAACAACATTGCCACAACAACAAGAAAAGCAAGGGTACCAAACCCTCTCAGCCAGCTTCTCCTCCTAATGGTGACAAAGGAGCAAAATCCAAAAATAAGAAGACTAATATACATTGCAACTTTTGTGGGAAATATGATCATGTGGAGTGTAAATGTTTTAATAATATGGAAGCCTTAGAAGAAGCAATGAAGAAACATAACATCAGTATTGATTCTTCTTCTTCTTCTTCTCATGGACATGCACTTTCTACTTCGGGTTTCTCCTTCAATGCAACTTCTTCTTATTCTTCTTCTTCTTCTTCTTCTTCTTCTTCTTCTTCTGATGAGTGGCTTATTGATTCTGTAGAATCTTATCATATGGCTAATGATAAAGCCGTATTTTATGCTCTTAATGAATGTAACACCAAACAAATATTTTTTGGTGATTATAGATCTCTTAGTGTTGTAGGGTTTGAAATAGTTAAGGTAGATAATGGTCATTTCAATTATGTATTATGTGTTCCAAGTCTTTCCTGCAACCTTCTATCACTATATCAGATCACTCATTCAGGTGAAGGTAAAATTGTAGAGTTTTCACCTCACCAAGTTGTAATCAATGATTTAAAACATCCTAAGTATGTCCTAACAACTGGAATTGTTGATGATATTACTAGGTTGTACAAGTTTGACAAATTTGGGTCATCATCTTTTCCATTAGTTTTTGTTGCTCATAGCAATGACATGAGAAAACTTTGGCATGAATGGTTTGGTCATCTAAAATATCGCTCATTGTAGTAATGTACTATGTAATAAAAATATGGTGACTTGTCATGCCCCATATTATTATTATTATTCAATTAAATAAATAATAAGTATAAGTATAAGCATTATCCTAAAGGGATCATCCCCATACTATTATTAAATACATAAATAAATAAATATTATTATTATTCTAAGGGGATCGTCCCCATCTTATTATTATTAAATTAATAAATAAATAAATAATAAGGAAGTTTAACAAGTTCTAAAAAAAAACATAATTGGGATAGTAAAAGAAAATGGTAAAATAAGTAACGACAATCTATGGAAAACCCCTAAAAATATAATATAGAATTCAAGTGGATATTAGGGATCGAATTCTTAGATTCTATATAAGGAGGGGAAAGAAGGAGAAAAGGACATATCTCTTTTTCCTAAGATATATAGAGGATGAGGCTAAAGAATCATTGGCATAGTAATGGATTGAGGGCTTGGGGGTGACCCGTTGCTCAGAATTAAACAAGGTCTATGGTTGGGTGGAGAATCATCCCCCATTTTGTTGTTACATTTTCTATATAAAAGATAAAGGTAGCTCTACACTCCTAAATTCATCATACTTACAGGTATGTTGGTTTCTTCACCACAGGTAAGTACCTCACCGTTGCTCCTATAAGTTAATCAATTTTATTAAAGTTTTCCCTTGTTGGACAACAATGTTTATTTGACTTGATAATTTCCTTTGAATCATTTACGTATTTATATTTGTTAATTGGATGGGGCCATGACATATGGTATCATAGCAGAGGGGACAAGATGGATGGATGTTTTCAAGGAGATTTAGCACTGGGCATGCTTGATTTATGCCATGTAACTTATTTAGCTCCTTAATTCTAGTATGCAAGCACTTGTTGAAATTTATAGTTGTTGTGTTGTGAATGTAAGTAGATTCAAATTTCATGGCCTTGGCATTTGATCCAATTGTTCAGATGGATGATATTGTTTGTGGTTACGGACCTTGGTCATTGATACATGATGCATTCACACAATAGATTGCAAATCGCGACCTCCTTCTGATATGTCACTCATTTTTTTTTAATGTGAATCGGTATTCAAAGTTTGTTAATGCCAATACCACCTAGAGAACATATGATCAATGTTATGTTATGGTATGACTAGCTCTAGAGATTTATCAGTCTTCCATCCATGTTTTACCTATAGATAAATAATGAACAACCCTAAACAATGAAGAATGAAATGAGCCTTTAGGATTTGGGGTTTTTGGGTTCTTTAAGAAGGTATTAAATGGTTGGTCATACAATAAGCATGGCCTTGAAAATGTAAACTAAATTAGGGTTTGTGCATGCTAGTATTTTAGGCTTTCGGGTTAAGAAGTAAAAATTATTTGCAACTGTATTACTTCAATTTAATCTCTCACAATGCATAATTTCATCCTACTTATCCTTGGATGACACATTACAAGATGTCTACTAAACATAAAACTATTACATTGTCCTAATATGGCTCAGTTCATTGTTAGCTAATAATGATAAGGAATATTTGCCTAACTTGACTCCAGTATTTTCTATAGCATGAACCTTTCTTTTGATTATCTTGGTTCTATGATCCATGGGCCTTTATGGAATTTAAACTTTGGCATAGTTTGCAGTTTATCCTTTTGAGAATTTATGAGTGATTTGATCGCAGTTATTGCCTCTAGATTATGCTTACCATGCCTACCAAGCAGTGGTTAAAATAAATAAATTCCCTATATGTCAAGGAAGAATTTATTGAAAAAAATAAATAGAGACACCCACTTGAGACTATAGAAACCACTTCAGTAGTCGAAATTTTGTAGAATGGAACGTTTTTCTCATTAGCTATGCCATGTGTCGATTTGGTTTTCTCAGATCCAGGTAGCCTATGTAGCAAAGTACCCTTGATGGGATGAACTCCAAACTAAGGATATATCTTTGGTTGATACCGAGGATAAATAACCTCCATGATTTCATTGATGATGTTTTCCATGATCCTTGACCTTCCATATACTAGAAACACTCTGACTCGACCCTTCAATTCCATTTGAAGGATATAAATTGAGCCTTATCCAAGCCTTGAAAATAATTTCAACAATTCAACTTTGAGAGCAAAGACACTCTGGAGACATTTCACTTCATATTGAGTCTGCATCCCTTTATCCTTGAAATTTTGAACTCCTTTTTCATCCCCCAAGCTCTTCCTTATTTGTGATGGAGAACCTCATTGTCTCCTTTATATGAGCTTGCCTTTGGTGGAATATTGAAGTGGTGGAGGCCCAACTGGAGGGACTTAGTTTCTTGATTTCTATGTGTGTCATTACAGAAGTTTGTCACCTATATACTTATGTTGATTATTTTAATAGAAATACTCTTTTCTCATCTAATTGATATCTTGCAAATATTTGAATTATTATTCCATGGGCATATTTTTCATGTATTTTAATGGATTGTGCTAATATATATGCTAACATTATATATTATCACCATATGCTTGTGTATCTTGGTTTTTGAGGACAAGTTGAAGGTATAAATCTTTGAGTTGCGTGCTCAATGATGGTCTTCATCGAACGTCTGGACGAAGTAGGCTCTTGGCCTTGTCTTGTTAGAACTTCATTTATATATCATACTTGGGATTAGAATTGATTTTTGTGTGGCATTCCATTTGTTGTGGTTTACCCCATGCCATAGAGATATTTTCCTCGTAATAGAATTGGCAACCATACTAGGGATTGATCTTCTTTTCAGCGGTTTGGAGTGTTTTTCTCCTTGATTTTCTCTATGTTATATTGAGTTTCCTTGTCGCCTGATTGCTTGACATCCTATTTTTACTTTTCATCTGAGCCTCTTGGTTTAACCATTTCCCTAATAGTGTTTTACTAGGTATACACGGGTTTTCCCTTGACATACGCATACATACATGGTATATCCTCATATAGGTTGTGTAAATACGTGAGTTTTGATCAAATAGTCACATACATAAGTTATTTAGTCTTGTTGGGTGAGTTTAGTTTTTTTTGGGCGAGTTTGGTTGGTTGTTGAGTCTTCTTTGGTCTCTTTCCTAATTGTTAAGTGCTTACAGAGTTATAGGAAACCTTATTATTGTTAAATTTTCAGGCGGTATTCTTTGTTATCATCCTTTTCATTGGTTTTCCTTGCACATTGGTCTGAGTGTTTGCTTCTCGGTATCCTTCTTGGTTTGTCTCTTTTTTCTTGCAGTAGGCTCTACATGAGAAGTTGGTATTCAGTACTTGCATTTTTTTTTCTTTATATCGAAAATACAAATACATTTTCTCATTTTGCATTATGGAATTTTCTCATTTTATTACTTTGCATTGATTTTGACACATGTGGAGAGATTGCATTTCATTGAAATTGTAGAGATTGCATTGGAAAATTTGCATTTAGAAGCATACCATCTCTTTGAAATTCAAGATTAGTACTTAGCAGTGCTTTTATATTTGCTTCTTTTATATGTTGAGTCGTAATACCATCAGTTTAACGACCGCACCTCTTGAGTAAGAAGAAGCCATTAAAATTAATGTTGATTAATTAAAATTGATTAGAAATGATTTTATTTTTCAAGTGTACACAAAGAAGTATAGGACATAGGGCCTTGGAATAGGATTTTGTGAGTAAACTTCTCCAAGGCTATTAAACTAAACATATGTGTCTGACTAGGGAGTGGTGAAACCCATTGTGTAATTAGTGACGCCAAGAGGCTATGCTCATACCAGAGTTAAGCACGAGGTTGTGTGAAGTTGGTTGCAGAGATATCCCTCTAATACCTTCTTAGTGTCAGAGATATTTCTGGGATTCTATTTGTATTTGGGGGTCTTGCTAGTACCTTTACCTTCATGAGAGGTGATGCTTTCAAGATTTCGGTCTTTTTTACCCTAGCCATACGGTGGACCATAATTACGATTGTTCGCCTATGCATTGGTTATATTGTGGTTACTATAGTTGCTTGACATAGGTATCCACATAAGTTACTTGTATGGGTTATCCTGCATGTACCCTGAGTCAAATAAGGGTCAGAAAACACACAACATTTATGGAGGATTACCTCTCGGGGTGAATCTGACCAACTGCGTTGTTAAGCTTACGAGGGCCCTTATAACTGATTTTGATACCTCCAATCTTTTGCAGGGAGCCTCAAGCCCCTCTTGGGTGAGACATACCTACTCTAGTGAGGGAGGCCCCTTTTCAGCCACTAGATCCTATTTGTGTTCATTGGCCTTTTTTCTTTATTTTGGTGTTCTCTCCGATTATTAGTTGGGCTTAGGATTTTTTATTGTGTTGTGAGTTTTGACTGCTATGGTTGGTGGATCCCTTGTGACTCCCTTAGTTAGCACTACCTATCCCATGGTATTTTCTCAGTCCATGGGGACAAATCATTTTGTATTTTCGAGTGGTACGCCAAATCATGATACTCATCCAATGCCTTTGACCTCTAATCCCTTTACTTTTGGTATGATAGACATGATGTCACTTTTGTCATCATGTGTTGCGTCGTCTTATGTGAATCCTAGTTTTGGGTCTGGGGGTATGATGCCTCCTTATTATTCCTTTTTCGTTTGGTGGGGGTCATATCCCTCAACCAAATCCCATGGTAGGAGGTTGGAATCCTCCTTCCTCTGGACTCAATCCTAGATTCTCTTTTCCAGGATCGAGTGCTCAAATGGGTAGTCCTTCTACTTCTTACATATTATCCATCTATCCTTCTGCTACTATGTTGGTTCGTACGAACGCTTTTCTTACAAAAAATCCCCCTTCGTATTATGGTGTTCCATCCAAAGGGAGTCAATTTCATGATATGATAAACCCCCAGCATAGAATTCCTTCATCTGGGAGTAACGTATATAATCCTTATCATATCGCTTCCTCGATGATGATGCCCTTGCAACCTTTTATGAATCATTTTGGAGGAGGATATTATCCTGTCGAATAGGGCCATGTGTATACCAGAACCCTTCTTATRTTTCAATATCTAAAACCCAATATTTCCTGAAACCTTGGTCTCTGATGCCGCAACCAATCGTTGCAAGTCATGTTGGAAGCACAAGTTCAGTCACTGTGAKTCATACTGCCATTATATCACCAACCTCTACTAGTCATGTTGGAGATAGGTCAACAACCTCTGCAAGTCATGTTGAATATCAACAACCAGCCGTTGCAATTCATATTGGGGGCACAACTCTAGTCATTGTTAGTCACACTACACAAACATCACCAACCTCTGCAATTCATGTTGGAGATCAGCTACTGGCATCTGCAAGTCATACTAGGAGAATTTCACCAGCCATTGCATGTCATGCTGGTGGAATTCTTAAGAAGCCTAGACGTATAGGATGTAAGCCCAAGTTCCTTTGTAGACTTTGCAAACAAGGTAACCTAAGTTACTTATGCCCTACTATTGTTGTGGTATGAGAAGCGTGGTCCTTTCCTGAGGGTCCTTCGAGTTCTGAGTCGTCTTTGGTTTCCCAACATTATAATCCTTCTTTGATTGATACAGTGGTCATGCTGATGCAATCTTCATCCGACACCAATACTGGGTTAGGTAGTGATGTGTCTCTTGACCATGTTGTCTCACATATTTTTCAACCAGTGATCGTGTCGATGCAATATTTGACCGACACCACTCCTGTTTTTGGGAGTGATGCATTTATTGACCATGTTGTATCACATCCTATTCAACCAATAGTTGAAGAAGTGTTCATGTTGATGCAATCTTCATTTGATCCCACTCTTCTCTTGGAGAGTGACAAGTCTAAGGAAGTGGCATTGTTGATGCAATCTTCAGCCAATCCCACTCTTCATTTTGGGGGTGATGCATCTTTCGACCATGTCCTTGGCATTTTTATTTATGTACCTTCTGAACAAGGGACAATTCCACTCTCTTCGAGTATGCTCCCTCCAAGTCCTAGGGTGGTTTCCTTTTATTTGAATGATCTTGTAGAGCCTCAATTTCCTTCTTATGCACCCTTCCAGATAAGGGGAATTCTTTGATATATTGTATATGAAGGATCCTCTTAATTGTTTCATCCTCCTTGGCTTGGCAAGTATTGGGTTATCCCAATCTTTTGTCTACTACCAGTGAGTTTTTGGATTTCAACAAAAGTCCTGCATGGGAACCTTGGCCTCCCCCATGATATGTTGCTTAGAACAACATCCTCGATTCTTAGTTAAGCTATTTTAAGACTCCTTAAAAAAGAAAATATTGTCGAGTGAAATTGTCTCTTTCACACTCATTAAATGTTTTGAAAGGACGTCTATTTGGTATAAGTTTAACCCTTTTCTGGACCAACTAGACTACTTACAAAAAATGAATACTTCAGTCACCATTGGCTAGAAGAGTTCTACTGGGTATTATTTTATACCTTTTGGGTATTATTTTATACCTTTTTGGTCCTAGGGGACTAAATATATGAAAAAGAACATTCTTTAGAGTTAATTTGTAATCACATTCCATCATAATGCTTGAGTATTGAGCCTATTGTCGGTTCCCGCTTTCTTGTTATAATCTCTTACCTTAGAAATTTGCATCACTATCCAAGTAGAGCCCTTTTTATATATCCTTTGCATCTTGACATCCTATACCATGAGAGGAAACATCCCCCCGAGTGTCCATGCCCCGCATGCACTTCCTTGCATTTAGCATAGGTATGTTCCATTGTTTTGAGTTAGTTGCTTACTTGTGACACTTGTTTACTCTCCTGTATAATAACGTTTCTTTTCCTATGAAAAAACAAAAAAATACGGGCAGGAAAAGGATGTTTTCTCATATTGGTAGTAGGCATGTTGCCTTTGAATAGAGAGCAAACTTTTGAGTCCACTGCCATCCAAAGTTTGGGTTTAGAATGAACTTAGGAAGTTGAGCTCGTTACTTAGATTCTAATCCTCTAACTGGTTATTCTTCCAGCCCCTATGGATAGTTTGTCAATGCCTCCTACATCACTAATTTTTATCATCAAGTCTATGTTGCCTGAGTTATCCATATGTCTCATGCTCTTGTTGAAAGGATGTCTAGAAGCCTGTGTCAGCCATTTCTCAAAACTCTTGAATTTTCATGTTGGCCATACCCTAAGTGTATCTCAAAGTCACATGAAGTTGTAGTCCTATCATGCACCCTAGTCCTACTTTCATTATGGGTAGGTAACCTTGAACCCAAAAGATGAAATCTCCTCATTGGTCGTTGACTGGGGGGTTTCCCTTGTGTTCGACAGAAATAAATCTATTCATGCATCGGGATTTGTGTAGTGTCTTGGATTCCATTAGCCTTATTGGTGGTTTCCTCACCTTTTTTGGAAGTATTTCTTATTGGTTGTTATTCAGAGGGTCTCTTTCGTGCACTACTTGCACCTGGTGCATACAAGAGATGCACAGGGTCATTGGTTCATGAACATCCTATTCATTTGATATCCTCCTAATCATCAAGCTATTGCTTTATACCATGTGTTGATTGATGAGAGATTCCCTAGTGCTCTCCTTTTAGTAGGTCTCCTTCCATTGACTTCAACTTATCTATTCTAGAAATGAGACCTAGAGTCTTGTAGTCATTAGCGGTAGGTTCTCCTACCAATGACAGTTGGGAATACATCAATGTCTCTTGATCGATAGATTCTTCAAGTTTTCAATCTCAAAACCCGTATTCACACTTGTAAGAATGTACTTGGTGCCTTGATACCTACTTTCATTATCAATAGGTTGTCTCGCATTTATTAATGATATAACTTAATGATCGGTAATCAAATAAAGTCTCATTATGTTCGACATCAACTCCTCTATTCACATGATGTAGACTTGCACCTTCGGAGGATAGTGTAGAAGACCTCCAGCTTAAAGTAGCATCATTCCTAATCTATTGTTGTCTTTCGTTGGACCAGTACCTATATGACTTTAGTGATCATGGGAGATCATATTGTACTCTATTTTATACGGATATCTTCAGATTGATTATGAGATTGGATTCCACTATGCCTTGTTCATGATATGACAACCTATGGCACTTTGTATTTCCTATTCATGGCCATGAGAAACTATTTTATATATTTCCACATGGATCCGTAGTGTAATTCATATTGGCATTCATGTGTACGAATTCATTATGGATTGTAATATTCTCATGAGTAACTAGAACTTCTAGCTGAATCTCCATTACTCCACTTCTAGGAATTATAGTGTATTTTGTCCATCGCAGATACTCCTCTGACCTCGCACATTAGGGGGAATATATTACAATACAATTTTCCTCTCCCCGACTGATGTGGCAGCATGTTGTCACAATCGATAATGTGTCATAAAAAAAGAGTGACACATGTCATCTGAAATAACACGGATGACGTAACCAAAGTGCATGAAATCAATGTCGTGTGTCATCTGGAATCAACTGACAGGTGTCATATAACATGTCATATGAAGAATAACTTATGAGAAAGGGGCTTCGGTTCTTCGACACTTTGGCACTTCGAAGCTCCAATGCTTCGGCACTCCATCACTTCGGCGTTCGAGAGATTTTGACTATAGAGTATGAATATCTCCCAGAGGATGATCTCTCGAAGTGACATGGCAGTTCGGGGCTCTGACACCTCGAGAACTTTTTAGGATTGAAACAATGACAAGCTCAAATGCTCGAGCACCGAAGTCGAGGAGTAAAACTTCATATTTCTTTGTTTTTAAAGCCCCACACGATTTTGAAAACCTATATGCACAAGATTCGTTTATCTTAATTGACTTTTGGATCTCCACCGTTGAAAATTTAACCTATCTGTTTGCTCACAATCTAAGCTCGAAATCAACTGCTCTGAATTCCAGCGTTTTTCTTTTGGATGTTTCCTGTGCATAAAAAGGACTTGTTCGACCTATTTCATTCTCAATTAGTGGTAAACCAAGATGAGATATGTTTCAAACTCAAACCAGAACATGTAATCACCTTTCAAGAAAGAAAAATATAGTGCAAAATAAGTAAATATGGGTAGGGGCCATTGAAGCTGAGTCATTAAAACGTGGAGAATAACTTAGAAAACACAAAACAAAAATCATGCTTTTAAGAAGATTTTATAGGTGAATGAAGGGGTAGGGAAGCGATGCAGACCTAAGTTCAAACATTGACTCCAACCGGGGATAGCACTTCCCTACGAGGTGCTAAGAATAGTAGATCATGTGTCTTACTTCTCAATAACTTTCTCCCACCTTCCTTTTCTTACCTCTGTTTGTTTTTTCCATCCATGTATATCTGCTACTGTCTCTCATCCATACATCTTATTGAATCCAAAATTGTAACTACACCCCAATGCCTTTGTTGGGCTATGGAGTCTCTTATTCAAACAAGCTACTGAAAATCAACACACTGAAAATGAAATGATCAAATGATGAATTTATTCAACACACTCCTACTCTATTCTTCTAAAAACCAAGTAATCATGTGTAATCAGATTTCCAATGAAGCCATACTAGGAATTGATTAACAAGCTGAAACCAACCTCCATCTTTAAGTACAAATATGATAGTAGAAACTGAAAAATATGGCAGCAACTTACAATCTTGAATCCCATACTTAAAGTTTTTAAATCCTTCCTTCACAAAATGAATGATGGAAAATCATTTAACCCAATTTGACTTCATATAGATTGCTACAGGATCTGCAAAAACATGAGAAACATACCTTGATGGATAAGTAGCAATACATTCTTTAATTTGACTTCCATGGCTAATTTGTTCTTGTTGTGATTCTTTTGTTTCTGTCTAAAAGATGCCATATTCAGGATTGAAGAAATATTGAATATGTTTCTCAATAGTTACATAAGAAAGGAGAAAAACTTGTTCATGACCTTCAACATTACTTTCCTCAAAATCATCAAACAATGGAGGATCATTAAAGGCAAAGGCATGCTCAAGTTCCTTTCGAATAATAATTTTTGTATGAGACTTTGTAACAGAAAATGGCTGAGAAGAAAAATGACCTTGCAGAGTAAGAAAATCTTCATCATAACCAGGCTTATCAGAATTTCAAGAAGAGGAAAATACTACTTGTTTCTTGTGTAAATAATTATCAAAGTCATAATACTCATCAGAAATAAGTGCGTCAGAAAGTTGTGCATCTTGTAAAAAATGATTTAAAATAGTCTCTTCATTTTCATTCAAAGGTTCATCATTTATTTCACTGTAACCTAAAGTAAAAAAAAATTCAAGAGTATGATGATTCACGAATAATTTTGTATCTCGACCATAATCAATCATAGATTATGTAGAAGATACCTCTTGAGCCAATTCTGAAACGATTGTTTCCTCATAATCTATTCGACAACCTTCATCACTGTGATATGTTGGTTTGCAAAGTCCAAGAAATGGTTTATGAAAATTCACAGAAAGAGATGCTTGTGTTTGGCCATCAACACTACTTTCTTCATAGATAATAAAATCTTTAAGAGAGCATAGAACAACAGATTCATCATAGAAACGGCTAACTGAGACATCTAAAATAATGGAAAATGTATCCAAATCCTTGTTATCATTAATTCCATCATTAATGTAATGCCCAACATCATCTTTCTGGATAAAAGAATTAGAAAAAGACTCATGTGTAACTGAATCTTCCTCCACTTACTCAACGGAAATATCCCTTTCATTTTCACTACTAGAAGAACTAACAATTGATTGTTGAATATAAGATCCAAATTCTTCATAACAATTTTCAAAAAGTAAATCAGCTAGAAAAAACCTTTTATAATGATCACTAAATGTTGCATGGAACTGTTTCAGGGAAGATATGCTAGCAGGAGGTAAGGATCGGTACCATTTACAAGCATCTCCCTCTAATGAGTATATGAACATCTCCATCAATACATCCTCATGATGTATACCCAACCGATGCATGACTTCATGGAATTCATGCAAATGATCTACAACGTTATCATCTTTATCTTCTCTAAATATGGGCAAGTAATCACCCCACTCATCTATAGTAGGAACAACATTTGGAAAACCAGGAACAACAGAGAAATTAAAAGGAGCAAACCTCTGAGCCAAGATGGCTTCCATTTGAAAATATGACTTCTTGAAATTGTGGACTCGCCACTGGATTCTTTAACCATGGAGTCACCAGGTGAATGATCTGCAGTCTGAATGTGTCTGGTCT
>SNQJ01S0099871.1:0-12081 GCA_010110895.2 Picea sitchensis
TATGTAGTTGTTATTATTGCAATATCAACCCAAAAATAGATCATGAAGAGGTATGCAGATTCTCTAATCAAGATTTTGAGAAATTATGACAAGATCAGAGCAGGCTGGCGCATGTAAAACTATGATTATTCCTAGCGCTACAGGAATATCACTATTCCCGTAGCACCTTTTCTGACTTGACAATTTTTTTAAAAATTCAAATAATGAAACAACAAGTGATCTGACAAAAAATCCTCATATCTAATCCTAATCTTTAAAAACTTCAAAATCATTTAAAATGTGCAATAAGGATTGAAAATTAATCTTCCAAGCCAAGAGGTAAAATCTGAGTTTTAACAGAAAATCATGGATAAATGAGTAGGACAGGGACTAGGGACACCCAACCAGTCAAAAACAAGGTTAAGGACTAACACCTCCAACAACTTCAAGTCCTTCTCCCATGGAGTGAGCATCCTAACTGCATGCTCTTCTTCTGCTCGGGAAGACTTCAAT
Organism: Picea sitchensis; assembly: GCA_010110895.2. NCBI lineage: Eukaryota > Viridiplantae > Streptophyta > Pinopsida > Pinales > Pinaceae > Picea > Picea sitchensis. The sequence continues at coordinate 493 of SNQJ01S0099871.1, forward strand.
ATCTGCTCCATCTTCTCCTCTATGACAGTCATCACTGATTGTCCTTCTGCTGCAACATCTGCAACACATGCTCTGGCCGCAACTGGGCTGCTCGACAGGAATATCTGAATTCCCCCAATGATCAAAATGCATTTATGATCCTCCTCCATCAACACTCATTGTTGATATGAACTCCTAACCGAGTTCATCTCTTCTCCCTTTCCCACCTGGCAATTTGGGATGTCACTCCTACCCTCCTGACAGTCTATGAGATCAACTGCTGATCTCATCTTATTGCCCACCTGGCAATTTGAACCTTCATCACTGCCCTCCTGGCTTTTCATGAGATCAACTGATCTCTTCTCCTCCTCATCACTGAGGCTCTTTCCAACTTCTGGCTCACATATGTGAACCACTTTCCCTGTGTCACCGAGGGTTTTAGTTTCCCTCAGCYATCTCCTCAACTCATGTTGCTGCCTTCGGGCCAACAACTTCTGAACAAGYYACTTTTCTTTTTGCTTCATTGGCCATCGTACCTCCAATGTACCTGTGACTCTTGCTGCATCTTCAATGTAGCCTGTCCATTTATGCTMTGATCTCTTCAAGTTCTTTTTCCATCTCTGACTTGCTTTTYCGTTGTCGGTCCTTGCCTTGACCACACCTATGGCCTTCAGTAGCCATTTTTCTRTTTTTKCCTTCAACCCACCTGGCTATCTGCTGTCCACTCTGCAACTGAGAGTGTCTCCAACTTCTCCTACAACCCCCCTGACTGTCTATTGAGTGTTGCACACTTGAAAGCAATCACRCAAAGAACATCAATACCCTGCCTTCTCCTTCACCTGCTGTCTACAKGCGAAATTAAGCTTCTGATACTACTTGATGTTGTCAGACTATCTCTTCTTTCCTTTGCCTGCTGTCTGCAAGAAAATTCAAGCTCTGATACCACTTGGTGCAACCCMCCTTCCCTTCTAGGGGTTGCTTGACCTCCTGGTCAAGGATCTTTAAAACTCTAAGTCGGATTAGCTCCTCGGGAGCCTGCTAGCCCCAATTAATTTTAACACAGGCCCTTTTTCTCCTTAGGCGCAGGTCCTATAGAACCCGCGGGCCCTTTTCTCTGGCGCTTCTGGTAACACTTGAGTGGCGAGCGCTAGCTCCTCTGCTAGGCCCTTCTTCAATATGACCATGCACTATAATCGCCAGCCAACCCTTTTCACGACTTCAAGATTCAACGCTTTTGACCGCAACTTACCCGTTTTTCCCCGAACTTTGGGCCCGCAAAATCACCCAGACCATATCTACGGTCTGTGCTTCTCTGACAGCCAACGACTGTTATCTACTTCGGGACTCCCAGCTTGGGGAGTTCCAAGCGTTACATCACCTTTTTCTTTCGAAGTGCTCCGTACCCAGAGATTCAAATCAAGCGCCACGTGCTCCTCTCGATCAATGGTCAAGATTGTCCTTCATTCCCACTTCGGGAAACTTGCAGTCAATGCCCCTTTGCTCCTCTTTCTCCTAGAGTATCAATCCTCCGAAGTGGCAGATCTTCCGCCACACGTCCTATCCCAACGCATGACTCAGATGAACTCCGACGCTCCGACCTTCGGGAATTTGCGTGCCTTCAGACTTCAATTCCTCCGAAGTGACTTTTCTGCTCTCTCCACGTGTCCCTTGGCAAATCAACGGTCCACGCTCCCCTTTATGATCAATGACCCGCAGGAACTTCGGGCTCCGATGCTTCGGTGAATTCCGAACAACCACCATGCGAATCCTCCAGAGTGGCAAACCTATGAAGTACGCGATCTGCTAACACCTGTCCAATTACGATGGACAACTTGGATGGACTCCAACGCTCCGACCTTCGGGAGTTTTCACTCCACCCAATTCCACTTTCCTCTGTAGTGCTCCTGCTTTAGAGTGCAGGATCCGGTGACACCTGTCCCCGCAGCATCAACGACCCAGATCTGCTTCGGCTCCCGACGACTTTGGGAGTTCTTTCTATCTCCACACCTTGGATCTTTCGAAGTACGACTGCTCCAAATTTCACGATCCACTGACACGCGTCATTTTCAATGGACGACTCAGATCTCCTCCGACTCCCTGTGACTTCGAGAGTTTTTCTGCCTTCTGCACCCCCTTCCGCCCGGAGTGCTTCCTTCTAGAGTCCATGATCTGATGCCACGTGCCTCCTGGTGATCAACGACCATGATCTACTCCTCTACTTCGAGCTTTGAGATTTTTGTAAGCTCCACACATGCTTTTCCCCGAAGTGCTCTTCTCCGAAGTACACGGATCTCCACCACATATCCTTCTGGATCCAACGGGCCAGATTTACTTTGTCGTTTCGGAACTTCGAAGATTCTGCAACCACCGCATCCCAGATCTCCCGTAGTGCAATTCCTTTGGAGTCTCAGATCTATCGCCACGTGTCTCCTGACGATCAATGACTAGGATCTGCTCTGAGCTTCGACGATTTTGCACTCTTCTCAACTAAAAATTCCCGGAGTGTTATTTCTCCGGAGTTTCGGATCTTACGCCACCCGTCTCTCTGGAGTCCGCTCTCATGTGCACTTTAAAAGAGGTTAAGTCTCATGCACTTTACCTGTATTCAACGACTATTGGTCCGTTGCCCTTAGATCCGACGACTAGGATCTATTCTCCTCCTCCACGCAGTCCTTCTGGTGTCTAGATGTGGAATTCAACGGTCCAGATCTCTTTCTCTGCAGCTGATCTGACAGCTGCTGTTGCTCCCCCTCCTGAGATTTTTCTTTCTCCCGAATTGAAAAGATTTGCAAATGTTAAAGGATGCGGCCTTCGATCCCCCTGCGAGCCCGACTGCTTAGGTCTTGACTTCGCTTCTCCTCCCGAGATTTCGAACTTGAAGCAAGTTCGTCTCCGACGCACACCTTGCACTATCTCCAATGAGAACCTGCAATGTCCTCACAATTTGAACCTATAAAGGTCCTTTGCCTCCACTCGCTGTGTAGGGTCACTGTGCACACTTGCATTATCTTTGCCGAGCCTTGTAGTTTCTCGGATTTCGAAGGGACTCAACCCTCTTCTTCCTCCAAAGGAATTCTTGCGCCCTCCTGACACTTAATGCTCGTCCTCCTGAGCTTATGAGGAGTTGAAACACTCCACTTCTGGCGCACTCCTTGCACCTGTCCAAATCTTTAAACTTTCTCAACACTTGTCTAAGTGTTGGCCTAGTGCACTCCTTGCACATGTATTCTCCTGAATCCTAAAGTCTTCAGGCTCACTAATGCATCTCCTGCATCCGATCAACTCACACCTCGCAGATCTTCCCCCCCCCAGAGTGTTCAACAACTTTGGTTCACACGAGCTTTAACTGCTCGGACCTCTGAGGTCTCTGTCCCTTTGTTCCTCGAAGGAATATCTGTGCCCTCTTGGGAATTTCTGCTGAATGAACTCCTTGCTAAGCTTACATAGTGTTCAGTAACTCTGTGGGTATCTTCTCTTTGACACTTCTCTTCTCTCTGAACTTGAAACATAGTTCTCTTGTGCACTCATTGCACTCACTCAATGCCCACATGGCAGAGTCTTTCGAAGTATTCAACAACTTCGACTATGATTTATCTGCACAGTCTTTCCTCCAGAGTATTCAGTAACTCTGAGGATCTCCTTGAGTTTGTAAATTTTCTAGTGTGCCCTCCTGGCACGTTCTTCTATGAACTCTAAACATAATTAAGATACACACTCCTTGCGTTGGCTCACAAAGTTTCCAATGCTCTGTCATGCACTCCTTTCATTTAGCCTAAAGAACCCATAAATAATCCAACAAATGCACAAACATATAGTGGAATCTATCTTATCCCTGCAGATGGAAACCTATCTCATACATCTACATCATTCATTCATAAACACACATATAACATTAATTAAACACAAGAACTCATAAACAATGAAATGTGTTCTTTTGTATTAATATCTGAATGTTAATTACAATATGTGCAAGCTCGGACTATAACATAGTCTCGGTTCTCTCCTCCTCTCTTTTTCTTACAATGATTTTCTATCGACTTTTAGCAGCCCCTACTGGGCATATTTTACAAAGCTTTATACTAGAGGGGCTCATTGAGCCTTTCCCTCCAACTACTCTAGTGGTGTCTAATCACCATTTACATCGCCTATCTACTGAGGCAGATTACATTGAATGAACATCTAGTTCGAATCAGATCTAGATCAACCTACTGTTAGCCATTAAAGGCGACCTCAACTACAACCTGTACAAAGGCATCAACTCGTCTCTTCCATCCTTACAACATTTAATTGCATTTAAATACATTGAATTTTTTAAATTCAAGGGAAAAATGAGAGGGCTGGCACCTCTCCCCTTCTTGAATGCGCTTTGATGTGCTAAAAAGATGGCACGTTGCTGAGGTGGAAATGATGCTCCTGCATCACCAGGTTTGAACACGGAAAAGAGCATAAAGTCAAGAACACATTATGAAATCCAGAAAGATTCAATGCAACATGTTTATATGTTTTAAAAGTTGGAGCGATACATACCTTGATACTCGAGCTTATTACCTCATGGAGCAAGACTCATTTCCATTTCAAGACTAGGCCGGTGTGATGGATACTGCTATCGATGGTATGTGGGATTTGCTGCGGAAAAAAGGGTCCCTTCGAGGCCATGCTCAAGTCATCTGTCTCTTGGCACTCCGTGTCTAGGACCTATGGGCCTCGAGACATGATCTCCTTAGTTACCCCTAAGTTTGGGGGTAACAAGCTCAAAGATTGTTGTTTCAGATTCAAATAGGAAGTTAAAAGAGATATTAGATTCAGATTTGTAAGATTAATAAGGGAAAGATGCCCCACCACCTTTCAGTTCAGCTAGAAAGTCAATATGGCTACAAAGACATTGTAGGATGCACATGAACTAGTCAAAGCACCTAATTCTACATTTTGGGTGAGTCATCCACCTAAGAACTTCCTACTTTTGTTGCTTTAATGACTTCTATTCTTGAGACAAAGCCTTCCAACTTTGAGAAGGCCACTACAAAGCATGTATATGTTATGCCATGATAGAGGAGTACAACTCCATCTTCAAGAATTTTGTTTGGGAGATAGTTCCAATACCTACTGGAAATTAATGATTCAGTCCATATGGTTGTACAAGATTAAACAAACAACTAGTGGGATCATTGAAAAGTACAAGGCCAAGTTTTTTGTTAGAGGATTCTCTCATAAATAGGGAGTTGACTATGATGAAATATTTTCTTCGATTGTTAGGTATACCTCTATGTAAACCATCACGTCTTTAACATCTTGCCTTACTTGGTATTTATATAATATGGATGTAAAGACAATATTTTTTAATGACATGATTGAGGAAGAGGTATACTATATAAATTGTCCAAGATGTTTTGAGATACATGGGCGAGATACCCATGCTTGTAGGTTGAAGAAATCTCTTTATAGGTTGAAATAGGCGCTCTAAGCATGGTACTCCAAGACAAATGAGTATTTGTTGAAGTTGAAATTTTCTAAGACTTGTGTAGACTCTAATATTTATTTTTTATATAATAAATATAATATGTTTGTCTTGGTTCTCTGTGTAGACAACCTTATCATTATAAGCAAATTTTCCTGGCTTATTTGGTGGTGTAAGAAGAAATTGAACACTGAGTTTGACATGAAGGACATTGGTTTGTTGCACTATTTTTTGGGACTATAGGTTTGGCAGGTTGTATGTAAAGTCTTCCTTGGACAAGCAAAGTATACTGTGGAAATTCTAAAGAGATTTCAGAGGTTGGACAACAAACCCATATCCACTCTTATGGTTCCAAATCCAAACTTAAGTTGTGTTGATGATTCATATTTGGTTGATCCGACTTGATATAGGGTACATAAGAGAGCAATGATCCTAGATTATATTCCTACGTATTCGCAGGTGGTCGACACTTCGAAAAATCCCCTAGCAAAGCCAAATCTAAGATGTTGAGAGAGAAGCTTGGTTTGATGGAGAACATGTTCATCACAAAGAGAGAGTGTTAGTTTTTTGTTGCTCCAAGCTTGTTTCTCTTTAGCCATTGATTTTTGTCATTTCTTTTTTTTAGGGATTTTTTTTTTTAACAATGTTTTTATAGACTAGAGTTGATTGGTTGGCCAATGATTAGTGAGTTATTTGCATTTAAATAATTAGTTGAGTGTTTTGGCATGCAATGATATGTGTTTTCCACATAGAGGAGTGTGTTGGACGTGTCACTACTACATTATAAGTGTGCTTGACATGTGTCTACCTATTCTTGGTACTATGAGACACATTACTTGGGGAGTTACACTTTTCTATTATTGGACATTTTTGCATGCATGGACCCCTTTTTCTATAAAAAGAGATGGATGACACATTATAAAATGAGTAGAAGTAGTCATCGTAAATATTCTTCAAATGTTAATGAGAAGTTATGTGATTGTTGGTAAAAATTTCTAGCTTTTTGGTTTTGATTTGCAAATTTAGTATTTGTCATATATACACTTCGTCACTTGTCAGGCTGGTCTAACATTTTGGTATGCAATGTCTACACTCTTGATCTATACTCTTGTGCTTTTATTTTTCGAAAATTGGAAGTTTTAATTGGTATTTCTTAACAGTTTTTAGGCTTAGTTGTTGGGTAAAATATGAACGTAGATCTCCTATCGTGAATTAGAAAATTTCATCGTTTGCACTCTCCAACTCTTCTTCTTGCCATTGAGGTCTTCTATTTCTAGAAATATTCTTTCTCCTTAGTACCCTTCGTTTTCGAGCATTCAATCACTCCAATGCCACTTCACTTCTTTAGATTTGAAGTCACTCTTTGCTTCCTTATTCCTCTCTTAATATTTGCTCTCTTTCTTCTAACCAACCCTCACGCAAGAACTAACCTCCTCTTCTTCGAGGTCAATCTTCCTCTCCTTGAGACCAACCCGATCACCCTCACACTGCAATGCTTTAATACCCATCCTCATGACCTTTGGGCTTCCAATAAATCCAAATGCTTGACCACAATGATTTACCTTTTCCTTTTTTAGGCTTGACCTCCGTGCCACATCATCACTTCTTCATTTTTCTTTGCCTGACCTTTCATCTTCCTCTATACACACAACCAATGATTAAATTTGAAGGGTGGACCCTAATTTCAGATAGAAGGGTATATATTCATGTATCCCTTCCATAATGAAAATCTTTGAAAAAAATTACATTTCATTTGACAACAATAAATTAACTAGACACTTCATTAAAATAATGTGTTAAATAGAATATTACATTTACAATCAAATTTATACATTAATCCATAATTCCTATAGTTCCAAACCATAAATTTCTATTTCTTTTGAAAGCCCAACATGAAACCAATCATTAAACTCACCACACAATTTCAATGCCAAACCACTCAACTCACCTAAAACCTCTCAAAAACCACTACTCCAATATCACCATTAAAATGAAGACACTATATAACTTACAATTTAACATAAATTCATTCCATATTGTCATACTTTAATACCACACAGATGCCCCCAACTATCCCAATAAAATGACTTAATGAATAATCTTGGCCAATACAGTGAAAGAACAAATAAATAAACAAAATTCTACAGTATCTAGGTTGTCAAACACATACAAAAACACATTTAAAAGGAAATACATATTTGTATTGTTGCTACATACATCTTCTTCTTCTCCACTACTACTATGGATGTTGGTTTTCCTCCCTTTCTCTGATCACCATAAGAGGTCCTATCATTTCTCTATGATATACTCACTGAGTAAAAACAATCCTATATCAAAAAAACCCAAAACAAGAACACCCAAATTTCTTAGGGTTTTAATTCCATTGTTTAATGGTGAATTTAAAGAATTGGGAAATTCCTCATACAAATTCCTCAATTGGTCTACTCATCCTGGAAGTGAAACCATAGTCATGGGTTTGACCCTTACATTGCAAATGTTGGACACACCAACCCATAGGAAGATTGAGCTTCATTGAGCTCCTGGTCTAATGGCGACTAAGACAACATCCAATAACCATGACCCCATTAGATATTTTGGTTCTAGGATACCCTTGGTTCTAGGATCCTCTTGGTAGGGATTAGTGCCAAAGAAAGACATTATCTTGGTTTCAAAGACCCACTAAACCCACGAAATTGCACTGGTTTCAGATACCCACATTTTCGAACTGGACTACCCCACCTTGGTCCTTGACATGAACACACTCAATTGTAAACTAAAATTTTCATATGAAACCATTGAAAGCAAACTCTACATCTTGTACAGGAAGAGTCACAGCCTGGCATGTCTATGACTCTCCTCAAATCCTGTCGCCTTTGGAAATTTGCATACATAAATTCCATAGAGTTTAAATGCGCTACACATAATTTAACAACACTGCGCTGCTGCATATACTTCTCCAACTCTTGAAGATAACATCATGTGTACAAAGAGCTCTATGGACCCTAGTATGTGCAGTGTATTGTTATCAACTACCTGCCATTTCCATTGGATGTTTCATGCAACATGTGTCAGATGATTTAATATGAATTTACCAGTTAGTCCTTATGAACAAACTGTTAGAAATAATAGGTGTGCTCATTTAACCATAGACAATATAACAATATTGTCACCCAACCATAGGCTGAAGCCACCCCCGAGCACCTTAACCTTGACAGAGAATAGTTTCGAAAGAAAACCCCAGGCCTAATAGCCAATCAATGTAGCGTACCTCTCTCCAGAGCTAGCACACAAGGCAAAAATTCCAAACCATAACCAATAGAAAGTCCAAGCCTAAACTGAGAATACAAGTTGCAGTAGCTTCAACTGCAACTACCCTCCAGACTTGTGCACTTACTTAATTTCTGTAGTGCGTACTCTTACATTTCTGCAGTTGCGAGCTGTGTGTGTCAAATGAGATATGTTGTACTATATTTATACTGTTCCTCCTTAGCTGTCTGGGTCGACTTTCATTCTGGAGGCTAAAAACTCAATATTAAATATTTCTTTTAGCCGACTTGTCTTCTAGGGTTATGTCCAAAGCTTTAGGGTTTCTTCTTGCTTCCCGAAATATTCTATTCTTGTCAGTGTTACACGTGGAGGTTAATACCTACTGCATATACCATAGTTTCAACACTCCCTCTTAGCTAGGGAGGTATTGAAAGCAATGGTCTTGAGCACAAACATAACATTCAATCAGTAGCATCATCATAGCCATACATGCTATCTTATGATTAAATCACGAGCACCCTCATCATTATCAATATTATCTGATAGTATCAACTGCATCATCTCTCGAAACCCTACTCCATCTGAGTAATTAGGCATGATACTGAATAATTCACTCACTCCACAAAGTGATACAAGAAACATTCTTCTAATCCGAACATGTCCTAGAAGAATAACTATTCCAACAGATGCTGGAAGCCACGCCATGGGCTACAATGTATATTATTCTAATCCATACATATGTCCTAGAAGAATAAATTTCCTGGACCATTTCCGTCTGGAGAATGTATGCCCACTAGCGCACTGACTATCCATCTAGTTGATAATCATTTTCAACACTTCTGATAGTCTACACGACAATCAGAACAATGTCATTCAATAGAACACAACTGTGTCTATCCATAGTAGTACACAACTACTATCCAGTGGTACACAACCACATCAAGTAGCACACAGCTACTTAATCAGTGACACATAGTTACAACCAGTGGAACACATCCACCACAGTAGCATACATTTATTGTCCAAAGACATTCAGTCTCCATAGAAATCATATCATCTGATATCAACCTGCATAGAAACAATATCATGATATAAACTGAGTCATCTGGGCCATTATTCCACTCACATATGTGATATCTGGAAGAGCATCTGCTCTCATAAAGTAAAACATCAGCCATGGGATATCTGGACTATTTTTCTCAAGCATATAAGAATAAGTGTCCCTGATTTCTGAGCCTGGACCATTCACCTAACTAGGCCATTCCTCCAACACTAGTAATAGTGCAACTTGGAAAGAATGAGTCCGCCCTAGGGAATTCTTGTTCCTGATTGCTGAACCTAGACCATTCACCTAACTGGGCCATTCCTCAGGCACTAACCATAATGAAACCTGGATAGAATGAATATGCCCTAGAGAATGACTGTCCGGACCATTTCCTAATGGAAATGACTGACCTGCACCAACCTACAAAACATACCATTCTTCGAAACTACTCACAACTGTGAACTTCAAAAGAATCACTGCCCGATGAGGTAGAACATTCTACTTGACCACTACTTAGAGTGACTGCCAAGAATAATGAATGTCATAGACCATTCCCCCACACTAGCCACAAGGGGAATCACTGTCTATGGAACATCAACAATCTATCGAACCATTTCCATTACGAAAACGACTGTCCGATCTGGATCATTTTCCGAACTGGAAAATGCCCGTTCGTCAGAAATCTCAAACCACTTTCCAAACTGGAAAGAAACTACTCATCCTAGACCATTTTTCGAACTAAAAAATGACCGTCCATAAATCAATAACACTTCAGTGCTCCCTCTGAACTTGGGAGTAATATCTTCCTTTTCCAATAAGGAAGTCATCTCCACAAGCCCCATCTTGCAAACTTTTCATCTTGGACAAAGGTTTTAACAAAATATATGTTATCTGCTCATCTGTGGAGATATACTGGAGAACCACTTCTCTTTTTTCTGGACTTCATCACGAAGAATGTAATGCTTGATATCAATGTTATGGAACACTGGTTTTCTCTTAAGGCTTCATGTAGCTCTGATCATTACAATATATATCATGGTCGAAATTCAACACTTCTGTTTCCTGCTAGCTCATGACATCGTGGGAAGGCTCAAACTGAAACATATCCAAGTAACACTTCTTCTGTCATCATGAGAGTTTTCCATGGATTAACAATCCATCATCCCAGACTTCTGAGTAACTATTCTGATACACTATCTCTATCATAGAAGGTTTTCACCACACTACTGCTGTATATGAGATACTCCACATCAAGTTGTTTGAATCCATATAAGGTCTTCTTATATCTGCATACATGGGTCTCTTTCTGGTATACCTCAAGACCTTGGGATTGCTTTTACATAAGCTTCTTCCTCAAATGATCTATTGGGAGAGAAATATTTTACAACCAACTGATGTAAACTTCAATCCATGGATACTGCAAGAGATATGATAGCTCAGATAGATGTATATCTGGTTTACGGGAACAAGTTGTTATCACAGTCTTCTCCTCCCTCTGGAAGAACCTCTAGTTCTGAATCTCGCAATGCGGATTCATAACCCTTTTTCACAATTTATTACTTATATTGTTCTTCATCATAACTTCCATTTCTTCTGCTTGATTGCTTCTAGTGGGTTCAAACCAAGCTGGTGGTCTTGTGATTCTCGGTATAATAACTGGTTGTTCTGGATTTTCTCTCTCTTAGAATCTTCATGTTTTTCCTCATGTTTCTCTTTATCTCTTGGGTCCATGGAGTTTTCTATAGATTCCATGCCCTGAAGATTCCAACTTTTTCCTTTCATCATAGTATCATGGATGTAGATGTACAACCAAGGATACTTTAAGGCTTCTTTTCGAAGAAGA
>SNQJ01S0099871.1:12909-27368 GCA_010110895.2 Picea sitchensis
TTCTTCAAACTCATTACTTGTCCAATGTTTCTGACTGAGAAGAGATTAGTTAGGGCATCGTACATCTTCTTAGATGAGTCAAGATGAGAGATGTAGGGTATCAAGTGGTCTTTTACAGAGTCCACTATGATACTCATGGCATTTATGCCATTGTCCTTGAACTTCTCCATAATTGCAACGTTTTGAGGTTCCTTCTCTTTTCCTTCTTCAAACTGTGGTTCCATAATCTTTCCTTTCACGATATCCAACACTTTATTCTTGGCAATGATGAGGTCAATCCTTGTCTTCCATGCTCTGAAGTTAGAAACCCCTTCTAACTTGTTTTCTAACTTCATAGAGTAATTCATGACTTCTTTGAATTTGACCAAAAAATCAAACTTGGCATCTTAGCTTGCTGAGAGTACCAAGAGGTGCGTTGGGTTAGGGTGCACTAGGCTATCCAAAAATTAGGTCAATCTATTCACTTAAGGTGCCTCAATAAGAGGGTTAGGGTTTCGTTGCTGCAACAAAAACTGACTGCAACTGCCACTGTAACTAAGCAAATCCTCCCAATCTATCTTCCAGTGGTTAGGATTTCTGAAGATAGTATGGGCCCATAAATTGTTAGAAATAATAGGTGTGCTCGTTTAACCATAAAAAATATAGCAATATTGTCACCCAACCATAGGCCGAAGCCACCCCCGAGCACCTTAACCTTGACAGAGAATAAAACCTTAGGCCTAATAGCCAATCAATGTAGCATACCTCTCTCTAGAGCTAGCACACAAGGCAAAAAGTCCAAACCATAACCAATAGAAAGTCCAAGCCTAAACTGATAATACAAGTTGCAGCAGCTGTAGTTGCAACTACTATCCAGACTTGCGCACTTACTCAATTTCTACAGTGCACACTCTTACATTTCTGCAGTTGCGAGCTGTGTGTGTCAAATGAGATCTGGCGTCCTGTATTTATAATTCTCCTCCTTATATGTCTGGGCCGACTTCTCATTCTGGAGGCTAAAAACTCAATATTAAATATTTCCTTTAGCCGACTTGTCTTCTAGGGTTATGTCCAAAGATTTAGGGTTTCTTCTTGCTTCCTGGAATATTCTATTCTTGTCAGGGTTACATGTGGAGGTTAATACCTCCCACAACTACCATAATATCAACATAAACTTGGTAATCAATTTGGGAATAAATAGCATGTAGCAATGGATTGGAGTAGGTGGCACTTAATAGGCATATGGACCCGTATGATAAGAGTTCAATGTCGATTGGATATATTTATTGATTGCTTCCTCTACAATTGGTGGCCTCTCATAATAACTCTTGTACATCTTCATGGCCAATACATAGCTATTTGTACAAAATAATCAAACCGATTAATCCTTAAGCTCTTAAACACATGCTTCCTTATACAAGAAAATAAAGTAGACTAGGTTTGTGACTCCATTTCACTGCGCCTACCGCCATAAACCCAACTTCAAAACTCAAATACGTACAAGAATCAAACAATTTTAACTACAACCATTCTCATGAAATTTTAATATTCATATTGCACTTCTTCAAAAACATGTAAAAATGAAAATGAACATTTTTTTTGATGGCCATATTTTTAATGACACTTCTGGGACGAGCTCGAAGCCTTTCGACATGTTATGGAAGACTCAATTTTAATCCCCGCACACAACTATATTTTTTCCCATGTGCACTCTATTTTGCACTTGTTTCTTTTGCATGACAAAATTGTGTTTGCACCTCCAAACTTTCCTCTCATTTGGTGTGCTCACCTCATCAACTATCATTTGTGTTTTTATGAGTAGACATTCATATAGATTCTCTTGCATCAAGAGGATAAAATATGGCCCACAACAAACCTTCCATGCAATTAAAACTTGCATGGTTAGTTCTACTCGCTAGTCATTATCAAGCTCTCACATTATTGAATATCACATGGTCATGGCTAACATTTTTTGTGGCTTCACCACCTGACCATATACATATTCATTCATTTTATCATAATTGATAAAGGGTTATCATTGCTAGCTCACCTTGGTAATGAATAATATCCGAGAGTGGTTGTTGCAACCTGACCTCATAAATAACAAATGATATTGGGGTTTTCTATTGTCAGTGCACCTTGATAATGAACTATATCCGAGGATTGTTATTGTTAGTTAGTTGCAATAATTTGGAAATGATAAATAATAGAGCTAAAGGCCATATAGTTTGCAACCATTAATCCTAGGGAAAATACTAAGGCATATGCTTCATACATTAATGAATATATCAGACTAAGATTTGCTCGTTAAAAAATAACAAAAATGAACTAACACTGTCTTACCAAATTCTCTAATAATGAAGTGGCATGATATTGGGCATAAGTGAAGGATCAAAATCTCATATAAAAAGGCATGGTGTTTCACTTTGTTGGTTCTTGAGCATCCATGCATGAGGCAAGGCACAAGATGCATGCAATAGTTTTCTCTAATAATGAAGTGGCATGATCTTGGGCATAAGTGAAGGATCAAAATCTCATATAAAAAGGCATTGTGTTGCACTTTGTTGGTTCTTGAGTATCCATGCATGAGACAAGGCACAAGATGCATAAAAGAGTTTTCTCTAATAAAGAAGTGGCATGATATTGGGCATAAGCGAAGGATCAAAATCTCATATAAAAAGGCACGGTGTTGCACTTTGTTGGTTCTTGAGTATTCATGCATAAGACAAGGCACAAGATGCATAAACGAGTTTTTGAATGAACTAGATGGTATTGTATTGCATAATAACATGCATTTATATTAAAAAATTTGTTTAACATTACTAGATGGAGATATGATAGATTTTAGCCTAAAAGAGATGTAACCCAAAATTCTTACCCTATTTTAAAATAATGTTTTTAGCTTTTACTTTTGTCCCACAATTCTAAGTTTAAATCCTACACCTATTTTTGTCAAAATAAGATGTCTTTGGATTTGATTACTATGGAACTCTTCTTAATGACCAGTTTTATTTGCCTTTACACCATTTTTATTTTCCTTTACACGAAGCGTCTTTGGGAACATCTAAAACTCATCCTGTTTTACTGCCTTTTTGAACATATATGTGGACCAATTTCTAGTCACACATTCTAGTATTTGAATTTCTTTGTTCTATACCTACTCTCTAATGTAATGGTGATGGATCTCAATATGTTTAGCTATGGCATAATACACTAGTCTTTTTGTGATTTGATTAACATTTTGATTGTCACAAAAAGGGAAGTGTAACTTGAGTTTGTTGGAGGTTTATATAATTGATAACCCTATTGATCCATAGTATCTCACAAATTGCATTGACAACTACTTCGTATTTATATATATATATATATAGAAATTTGTATTATATAAAGACTACACTAAGGCAACATATTACATATAGAGGAAAAAATATCCCCATATGCGTAGAAGTTCCAGTATTGATGCCAGTGTATGCTGGGCTTGAGAGTTACATTGAGTCAAAAAACATTTACACCCATTCCAATAAAAAATTCTAACAAGATAGGTCTTGTAGAAAACTCCTAAGCAATACCAAAATTGAAGTTCATGTAAACTAAAACTTAAGGGGGTAACATGTTCTGTCCATTTGCATCCTCCATTTCAACATCGTCGTCTTGCAGAGATGTAGCGTTGAGGTCTAGGAGAAGCTATGACCTTGGGATGCAATTCATTGATTATGAAGTTGCTGGTGCGATTCCCTGTTGTCCATGAAATTCCGGTTGAAGTTGAATTTCTTCCAATTGGATTATGAGGGTGTCTACCTCATCATGCAAGGATCAAAAGGATTGCCTATGGTTAACTGTCAGTGCAAGCACTCCAAGCCCCAGAGATGCAAGAGTGCCCACTCTGCCCCGGATAGGGATAACCAATGAGCGCAGGACATCTAACTCTTGTTGAAGCTAAAGAATCCTTGAATTCATTCCTTGCCTCTTGCTAGCCACGATGAAGGAATTGCTCACTCTTTTCTACCACCCTATGAAGAGATGAATGAGATGATGCCAAATGGTTGAGCCGAATTCAAATATGTGGTGTTCGTTTCCTAATTTTGGAGGGTAGTACAATCCTTCTCACCAACAGATTTGATCCATAAATCCACATGTCCTTTCCCATTTTGAAGTAAGATGTCTAGGAGCATGAGATATCGAGCCAAGTGGGGGGGGATATGATGCATGAGTGTAGAAATGGGTGAGTGCCTTGAGGGGCGTGAGAGGATATGACCCCCATGAATGCAACATGCAAGCAAAGGAGGAGAAGACTGCACACGAGAGAAAAGGAAAGGGGGAGATACAGGCTGATGAAAGCAACAGATAGGGGGAATGCAATCCAATAGGGAAATGTTCCATTCTGTTGGGAAGGTACAATGATCCGAGTAGAGGGGAAAAGAGTTAGGGAAGATGATTATGCTACTACGAGGGATGGGGGAAAATGAGAAGGGTAAATACAAGGGGAAGAGGGCCACGTGGGAGGGGAGGCAGGGCGTGAGGCAAGACAAGAGGGATGCCACGTGTCCTAATAGGAGGGAGCCAAGGAAAGGAGCAAGGCACGCCAAAGCCAAAGGCTAAGAACAAAAGACAAATCCATGCAAGAGGGGATAAGGGGAAAGGCTAAATCTAGTCCTTCCATCTATGATTAGAGACCAAACTTCTCCATTAACTCCCTTATTTTCCAGTTTGTCAGGGAGAGAGCTGAGGTCTCGCTTTACATGCCACATGTAGACTTGGTTGAATTCCTTGATGATGCCATGAATGTGAAGAAAATTTGATCTGAGACTCACATCGGTGGGAAAGGAGGAGAGCTTCAGGTGCCTAATTTTATTCTTAGAATCACCCACCATTGACAGGATTTTGTTTTAGATCTGGCTATGAGCAAGCCTTGTAGGAGGGCGTATGCTTCAAATTGGTTGCTGGTGGCCACTTCTATTTTCCATGAATACGCTGTCTCACTTTGTCCTCTAGGGTCATATAACACCTTTCCTGCACCTGCTGCCTCAGGGTTTTCTTTGGAGGCACCATCAAAACAAAGAGAGCAGTGGGTTCGATCCCTTATATATTGAGAGAAGTCTTTGTTTGAGATTTGAAGCTGCCAAGTTGATCCATTGTGAGATGGAAGTGGTGTAGAAGTAATAACGGGGAATCCTTCCATCCACCTTATTTCCCAGTTGTCCAGAGCATCAAGATGAGCAGGTCGCAGGCTCCTTGAATTAAAATGTTCCAAGAGGAGGCCAACCACTTTGGCTACCACCATTTCTAGAGAATATTTAAGGTTCTGAAAATTCCCTTTTTTTCTAGCCCACTAAATTTTCCAGCAAACAAAGAAAGGGAGAGTTGACCATATTCTTTTGAAGATAGGTTTTCCATCAAAGGTGACAAGGTAGACTTAAGGCCAACAAAAAAGAATACGCTCAATCAAAGTAGGCCATTGAGTTATGAAAGCAAGGTCCTGCAAAAATATTCACCAAACAACCTTGGAGAATGGGCAATTTAAAAAGAGATGTGAGGAAGAGTCCAAATCATCAAGACAAAGAACACACCTAGAAGGGCCCTGAATACCACTTTTTGCCAAATTTTCACCGGTGAGCACTTTCTGATGCATAAGGGTCCAACTAAAAGCACTTATCTTATGGAGGTTATTAGTATTCCATATTCCATGCCACTTATTAGATCTCAGAGGGAGGCCATAATTTTGGAGTTCAAGATGATAACCTTGTTTGACTGAGTATCCAATTTTTTCCCACCCTCTGCTGTATTTGGAGTTCTGGTGAAAGGGGGTGAAACCATGAAGCTTGAGGAGGAGATGCTTCAAGAGGGGTTGAATAGGGGAAAGGATATCCCCCAAATTCCAACCCATCCATCTGCTCGATTGTTAATCCCATAGAGAGCTGTAAAAAATAGTGCATTTATTCTGAGTGTCCAACCATACTTTCAAAGGGGTAAGCTCTTGCATAGATTCAAGAGGAGGCTGACCCATGATGCTATCTTGCCATATTATTTTGTGCTTCCCATTACCAGGGGTCCAAATAAAATTTGGAGAGAGGAGGGAAGGGATGATTTGAGAAGATGCCATATTTGAGAGCAGGCCGTGGGAGAGGCCGGGTTGTCAAGGCATCTCAAGCTGGGTCATGGGAAGTATTTTTGATTTAGGATTGATTTACACCATTATTTTCGACCAGAGATCAATCTCCAAAGAATGTTTCCTCCAATGGATTTGTTCATGATGGTAGGGTCCCAAATTCCAAGCCCATAGTGGATTTTATGGGCCCAAATTACATTCCAGCTTACTAGGTGGAAGCGCTTAGAGTTAGATTTACCTCCTTGACAGAGGAATCTACGAATTTACTTGGAAAAAGAATGGAAAAAGGAAGCAGGGGCTAACAACATTGAGAATTGATAGCTAGGTAAGGCGTTGAGAACATAGTTAATAAGGACAATCCTGCCAGTTGGGTTTAGCCAATAGTATCCCCATTGCGAGAATTTTGATTTGAGCTTGTCCAAGGATAGGAGAAGAAAGTTGAGACACAATTTAAGAAAGAGGATTCTGTTGAGCCTCAACAACCCCCATTATTTTAAATTTTTGAATAAATAATAATGGGTCACTTTTATTCTTTCAATTTGTTTTGATTTTACATTTTTTGTTGTTTTCTTTTTAAAAGTTTATAGTTCATTAATTGGTTCAATATAAATCTTATTAAATAAACTTTGTAAATACAATAAATGACTAAAGAAATAAAGCTCAACCTCAATGTCTTCTTGGTGGACCGATGATCGGTGGTCGGGATTATAAACTCGCTTTAAATTTCCCCAATCCTCGGTGGTTCAGTGTCTCGGTGGGACTAAATCGATTTTTACTTTATTATATTTCTTACAATAATGTTCTTGATCCCCGATGTCTCGATTTCCTGATGGACCGGTGGTCTGATGTTCTAGTTGGATCAGATCGAGTTTTGTTTTAGTTCTTATAATAATTTCTTGATCCCCGATGTCCCGATTTATCAGTGAGCCAATGCCCCAGTTGTCCGAATGGACCAGATTGGGGTTTCGTGTTTGTTACAAAGATTATTATAAATTACCAGTGGAGCAGTGACCCGGTTAAACTAGATCGAGGTCTTTCCCTTGCGTGTGTTTGTTCTTTGTTTAAATAAAAATATAGTTTCCGGTGCTCCGGTTAGGAGGATAATCACCAGATTAGGCACAATAATGCAAAATAGTTATAATAAATACACCAGCCCGAGATTCATTCTTTTCTTTAAAGTTAAGTGAATTGGTGCTCGATTATGAACGTCACCTCACAAGTTTGAATTGTTGGATTACTGAGAGGGGGGGTGAATCAATAATAGCGTAATTATAATCATTTTTCTTCAAATGTTATATCAATGTAGAATTATTATCCAATAATGAGTAGTAATAAATAAACAATCACACACATACACAATACACCAATGTTTTACGTGGAAACCGAAATTGAGAGAAAACCACATAATGTTTTTTCTTATATGTCTTGAAGAATTACATTCATTGGAAGCACCAACTTCCTTTGTTTTCTAGCTGCAACTAGAAGGAGGCTCCAACCCCCTAGTTTCTCAGGCTACAACCTGAGGGAAGCTCCAACTCCCCAATTCTCGATACAACTAGAAGGGAGGCTACAACCCCCTATGTTCTTAGGCTACATAGAAGGTGGCTACAATACTACATGCTTGCCTTATAGATCACGCCACCTGAGTAGAAGTGGGAATGAGTGAGAACCATACTTGTCGCACTATCAGCGTGAGGATATATACGTAAATTTTGTACCGGTAAATCACAGACCATGCATCAGCACGTACCTCAGCTTTGTAATCAGCATGCCATAAACAAGTTGCATAAACCGGCCACTGGCACAATGTGAACAACACATGATAATACATACCATAGAAACAAGTGCATTAGCCATGTACCCAGAGTATGTACCAATCATGTGTCAACTTCTCATCAACTATGAATCATCAGCCTTCATTTTCTAACATCATCAACTATACACCTCATGTATGTGCCAACTCATCAACTACTTGTCTCTTGGCATGTACTCAACATGTACCTCAACCAAAATCCTCATCAATTTCATCGCCAATCTGATTTGTATCTTTGTAATAGACTGGTGTATATGATCAAATTCACTGCAAACCTTCCTTAACTTTAACGTAACAAAGAGACTAGCATTTTCATCAAATTTTTTCTTTTAGTCTCCACATGCCTATTTTTGGATTAGTCAACCCTAGCGAGTAATAATAACTTTGTACGTAATGTATAAAAGATCTGAAACTGATACTGTGTTCTTGATTAGTATTGTTTTACTTCTGAGTCCTAAGTTTCACTACTTGCGGAACATCCCATAAAAGGAGCTATAGAAAAATGACATACCTTGTTGAAGATTAGGCATTTCTAGGAAGCGACTTTGTAGAGTGCCCACACATAATATTTACATTTAGAAATGATCTGAACACGATTTACAAAGCATCACGCCGGAGGCCTAGCTTAACACATTTGGTCTTGCCGAATTTGGATCTATTATGAAGAGTTATGACGTTTTTACACGAAAAACCTGTTTTGACTAGTTTGAGTTAGCCACAAACCCTATTTTCCGCGTGTAAGTCCAAAATACAATGACCCACCAGTTGAAATTTTTATCACAGATGCGGATATGTTTTAGTAGCATAGAATTTCCGATCACGAGATCATTATAGAAAATTTTTATAGCGA
This sequence comes from Picea sitchensis, assembly GCA_010110895.2. NCBI lineage: Eukaryota > Viridiplantae > Streptophyta > Pinopsida > Pinales > Pinaceae > Picea > Picea sitchensis. The sequence continues at coordinate 21,658 of SNQJ01S0099871.1, forward strand.
AATGGTGGTAGAGATGACACATGTAAATAACGTACCCTAGAAAGCACCATCAAAGGAATTTATCCTTCCTTGCATTTTGGCCATCTGCACTTTTCTCCAAGAATATTGAAGATATCCTTTGGTTACCTCAGGCACCTATGGGTATTCAATATTCTCAAGTGTGTGTTAAAATGAGGATCCCTTGCCTCTTATTTGTACTCCTTGGTAGCTTCCCTTAAAACATCTTCTAGGTCCGTAGCCCCTTTCCTTATTTAGGGTTAACCCTTCTAATTTCTCCACATTAAATTTATTATTGAAATAATTTATTTTGTATTCACTTTAGTTATAATACACTCATTAATTCACTTTATTGTACACCTTTTGGAAATCTCTTAAACCACTTTATTTTTGATATTTTTGGGGCTCTTAGATGACATATGAGGGTCCTCCAACCCATTAAGACCATAAATCTTAAGCCATTGAGGAGTTATGTGGCGTTCCACATACCACGGAAATGGCATGTGAATTTTATCCATATAGAATAGTATTATCACAAAATATATCATAACTCATGCTGTTACCCATCAAAAAAACTTGGGTCCATTACTAAAGCTAGGGGTCTCCAACTTCTCATGGCCGCCGCTCTCTAACGTGAGGAGTTGGCTGTGGCCCGTTCTACTTACCACTGGAAATGGCATGAAAGAACTATCCATATAGGATAATTTACTCACCTAAAATTAAATATCCTTCATTTCATTATTCCACCGATTAAGCATGGGTTCTCTTACTCATAGCGTCTTCAGTGAGGGATTTCACCTCAAGGGGACCACTTTGGAGTTCATCCATGTATTTTATCAACCATGCAAAAACAATAATGGAGTCATATTTACATCAAAGCAATATTGGGTCCATTACCCAAACCTTTGTGTTCACGGGGCTTTCTTCAAGGGTTGACTTCGATTACAAACAACCTTAATCAACATGAATAGCTTAACTGTCTTTTCCCGTGTTTAATGTTTCTGACACTATGGGTTATGAGAATTAAATAAATTTATTGAAACATTGGGTTAAGAGTAAATCTCTATCAAACATCCTAAATTCACACGTTAATATTATATTCAACTTTGTTAGCAATTCACAGTTTGTAATGCCTCTCCATGAGAGGCTATGATTAATAAGTGATAATTTATACGCATATGCATTAAGACATTTGATGTAAACTAATATTTTGCTTTCACCATAAGGGGACCACTTTGGAGTTCATCCATATTTACTTCTTATCAACCATGAAAAAACAATAATGAGTCATATTTACATCAAACAATATTGGGTCCATTACCCAAACCTTTGTGTTACGGGTCTTTCTTCAAGGGTTGACTTCAATTACAAGCAACCTTAATCAACATGAATAGCTTAACTGTCTTTTCCCGTGTTTAATGTTTCTGACACTATGGGTTATGAGAATTAAATAAATTTATTGAAACATTAGGTTAAGAGTAAATCTCTATCAAACATCCTAAATTCACACGTTAATATTATATTCAACTTTGTTAGCAATTCACAGTTTGTAATGCCTCTCCATGAGAGGCTATGAATTAATAAGTGATAATTTATACGCATATGCATTAAGACATTTGATGTAAACTAATATTTTTCCTTTAATGTGAAATTTTAGAAACATAACGAATATATATTAACAAAATACCTCCTCCTTGGTCTATTGAATTTGATCAATTGCGATGTAGTCTTGCTAGTAGTAGGAACATTCTTCCAAGCATTCTTTTATCGCTTTCCAAGAGTGAAACAACATTATTATCCTCCCAACCAACTAGAAACCTAGCTGGATTCCTAGCTTCAAGAAACCTTTCGGTTTTTTATCTCTCTGTGCTCGTGACTCCAAGAACAACAAAGCACATATGCTTTAAGAAGACCATCACAAGAAATATATTTTTCAAGAATTTTCCAACCTCTCAACATGCTCAAACCTCTCAATCTTACCCCTCTTCATCACCACTTCCTCTTCCTATTTATCAAGTTTCCATACCCCCTTCCCTCAAATATCTTCAACCACCCTCATCATTAGCCATCAACCTCCCTTATGTAGTTTTTCGGAAAAAGTTAATATAAATTAAAATATAAATGAATTACATAAAATAACAATAAATAAAATGCAAAGTCTTTTTTCTCATGCTAGCTTATAAATGCAACTTGACAATTTCCCCCAAAATGTACATGACAACCCACAATACTCATTTAATTCATCATACCAACAATCAATCAAATTCAAAGAAAGTATTTAATGCTTCCAAATATTTTTGTATGAAATATAATTTACATAGTCATTAAACCATTCAATTAAATAGTTAATACTTTAGTTTAATAATTAATACATTAATTAATTGTATTAGTGTACATGTGTAGAGTATGTGTGTGTAGCTAGATGACACATATATTATGCATGTACTAATGATAAACAACCACTAGTTCTAGTGTATAGTTCCTGTATGATCACACCAGGGCATGCAAGGCAATAGGTCAAGTAAATACATCATTTAATAATCTTAACGAACATAATTACAATAATTCATTAATAACTCGTTATCACACTTAAAATATCAAAATGGAATCAAAAGAGGGTTTTAACAATGGTAGGGGCCAAGTGAGTAAACAATAGTGGAACATCTAATCTCCAATAAGTATTCTCAACTAACATCAAAACATCATTCCTTCCTAACCTACTTCCATCTTCCACCCTATCCTTTCCTTTGCTGGACTAAGCTTAAGCGTCAATTATATTGACCTAACTCTAGATAGAACCCGTAAGTGGAAGTGTCATACATCTCGACCAAGCTTCCCCAACAATCACCATCACATGTCTAGGGGAGTGTGACTTCACACAATGCTCCCACAACCCTAGGTTCCGGAGGATAAATGATGGGAAATACCTCCACCCCTCCTCATAGAACTAGGGTCAACACCCTCCATCAAGACATACTGTGCAACTACTGTTCTTAGAGTCATGCCATCAAACAACCACTCTGGGCAAGTTGTGCATCCTGTCAAAACCACACTTACCACATCATAACAATATTTAAAATCATAAATTAAATAATAAGTACAACTTATAGAATACACTATCTTCTTGATGTCTACAACATCCAAGTTATCTTATCACTATAGTAATTTGTCCATCACATAACTCATCAATATGTAGGTTAGTTCACCAATAACTCATTTCCATGCATATACATTATAATTTCATATAAGGATCCATATATATATATACATATATATATATATATATATATATATATACATCGAAGTTTAATTAAGAAATGTATGTTTATTTTTATCATGTCTTGCATCTATTATGCATTCACAACACAACTGGATTTGGTATGCATGTACCAAATTCCACATTTTAATTTACATGTTAAAACAAATTAAAGAGTTATCATCATCATGAGAATCTGTTGTAAAAATAATAGCATGCAACACATAAATAGGTTCTGTTAGCACCGAGAGTCACCCTCAGACTGCAAGAGGATAAGCCTAGTACCCATCAAAATGTAAATGCATTGAAATGGTTTGAGTAGGTGGATCAATAAGACTGCAGGGAGAGGAAAAGATAACATAAATAACTGCAGATCAGTTGAGACCGTTGGGCTATGGAGTCATAAGTATTGTGAATAATGAAGGCATTTAAATTGCCTATCAGACAAAAGGATTTATGTGGTGACGAGGAGAAGAAGAAGAGAATGCGTCTGAGTGATAAACGATGAAACATGGGTAAGATGACAACAGATCCTCCACCGCCTCAGGAATCCATGCATCATAGATGCTACATTCATAGAAGGAGGAAAACATGAAGGGTCTGAGTGATGAACGATGGATGGGCAAGATGAGAGCGGATCCTCCACCGCCTCAGGAATCCATGAATCATAGATACTACATTCAGACAAGAAGGAAAACATGAAGGGTCTGAGTGATGAACCATGAAATATGGGCAATATGAAAACAGATCCTTTACCGCCTCATGAATCCATAGATCAGAGAGATTACATCCAGACAAGAAGAAAAACAATAACGTCTGTGTGATAAACCATGAAAAATGGGCAAGATGATAGCAGATCCTCTACCACCTTAGGAATCCATAGATCAGAGAGATTACATCCAGACAAGAAAAACATAACATGTAAACTAAGAAGACAGTATGATAAAAACAACTCAAAGGAATCTTCAATAACATAATATTTACAATCCATGCCCATCAGGCTTACAAACTGAAAAAACAAAGCCCTACTCCTAAAAATCTCTCAACTCTCCAGCCTCTGAACCCCCCCATTTACGAAGTCTTAAACTGATCTATTTATAATTAGATCAGTCCACAACTGCCAGGAATGTGATCTAGCCATCCCATTCAAAGCTTTCGTCTGCACATACTTCTATCAGACTGTGAGTGTTTCCTCTTGTCAGATGCAAGTTCAGATCAACATGGGACTGCAAGAAGAAATCGTCCATCGTGGTACCTCAAGCTGAAGGTTTTGTCTCTTCAGCCATAGCTTCCAAGTTTTCCATTTATGGATTGTACTGAAGTTTCAGATACCGGTCTTTTTTCATTAACTGAATCCTCCTCGAGATCGAAGCGCGGCTTAACGCCTAGGGGGTGGCCACGTGCTGCTGTCGGATTTGACATTATATAAGCATGCGATTGTGGGGCCATCAAAGGTGGTTTGGATCCACACCGCTTTTGAGCCCGCAATTCACCACCTCCCACCATGTAGCACTTTCGCTATACCATGGTTTTAGTTGCGGGACTACTCAAGAATTTTATCATTCGAGCATGTTGCGTCCCCGCAATGAAACATGGCCGTTGATCTGGTCATGATCTGTGATCTGGGCGCACCTACTAAATTTAACGCTCGCGCTAAAGTTTATCCGCCCACCAATTCTAGCATCCATTAAAATCGCGCATGGAGATGGTGCTAATATTGGCGCTTGGACAAGAGCACTTCCCGGAGGATGATCTTCTACAGCTGACGTGGCAGACTGACCTCACTATGCTAACATATCGTGGACGGAGGGGTGACATGTGTCACTCGAAAATAGGCTGAAGACATGTCCAAAAATGCTTGAAATGAGTGCCATGTGTCAGCGCTAGATGGATGCCATGTGTCTCTAATAGATGAGTGCCAAGTGTTGATATGAAAAACACCCGTGGAGTGATTTGGTCCGCATCGACGTGTCAGCCTGCCGTTACTTCAGGACTTCAGGTGATATTCCTTTCTTTCTTGCTCGTGCAATCCTCCGAAGTTCTGAATTCCCGAAGTGAGATCTAGTGATGTGTGGCCTCTTGATTTGGACGGTCGAGATTTACTTCAGGAGTTTGGGCTTCGATATTTTTCTCTTGCTTGCTCTCACAATTCTCCCTTTTTATTCTCCTCATCACCACATAAATCCTTTTGTCTAATAGGAAGTTTAAATTTCTTCATTATTCACGATACTTATGACTCCATAGCCCAATGGTCCCAACTGATCTGCAGTTACTTCTATTATTTTTTCCTCTCCCTGCAGTCTTACTGATCCACCTACTCAAACCATTTCAATACATTTACATTTTGATGGGTAATGGGCTTATCCTCTTACAGTCTGAGGGTGACTCTCAGTGCTAACAGGTTCAGATGTACACATCTCAAATATCTATCTCAATCTAACTAAGCCCAAACAAATAC
>SNQJ01S0099872.1:0-19734 GCA_010110895.2 Picea sitchensis
CGCGGGTTTTTCTTTTAAATAAGATATTTAACATCCTTTAATAATTTTATGTAATTAAATTGTACAATATCAATATTTAATATTAATAATTTAGTATTGAAAATAATGTTTTTAAACAATGTTAGATAGTTGATAGGGGTCACCATCTGTAAACATTCACAATCTTGAGCTCGCCAGCCCTGGAGTCCATCTGCCAATTTGTATATCGCGGAACTTTGAGTGCTGTTTGGAGGACACAGAACAATAGAAGTGCAATGTTGAGCCAACCGGCCCGCAAGTCCGTCTGTTAATTTGTATATCATGAAACTCTGGGTGCTATTTGTAAGACACAGAACAATAGAGGCCCAATTTTGAGCCCGCCAACCCGAGAACCCGTGTTCCAAAAAGTGGCTAAGTATGGAATGCAAGATCCGTCCATTCTCTATAAAATCTCATGTCTATACTTTATAAAACTACATATTTAGTATGTATTACTCGTTTTTTGGAAAATTTGTAGGTGCAAAAGTTGGTGGATTCACGTCTTTAGATTTAACTTATTTTTATATCACCATCCCGACTGACCACTTCCCCATTTCATATTGTACAAACTTTTTTGTCTAATTAAATTGTACAATATTAATATTTAATATTAATAATTTAGTATTGAAAATAATGTTTTTAGATAATGTTAGATAGTTGATAGGGATCACCATCCGTAAACACTATCATATCAACAAGAGGCCCTTAAAATTCAAATTGATCGTTGTTATGCTTGCAGTGATATAATTTAAAAAATCTTTGTTTTGTTTCCTTCATTTTTTTGAAAATAAGAGATTTCACATCCTTTAATAATTTTATGTAATTAAATTGTACAATATCAATATTTAATATTAATAATTTAGTATTTGAAAATAATGTTTTTAGATAATGTTAGATAGTTGATAGGGATGACCATCACTAAACAATCGCAATCTTGAGCCAGCCAGTCCTGGAGTCCATCTGTCAATTTGTATATTGCGGAACTCTGAGTGTTGTTTGGAGGACAGGAAACAATAGAAGTACAATGTTGAGCCAGCTAGCCCACAAGTCCACCTGTCAATTTGTATAATGCAGAACTCTAGGTGCTATTTGTAGGACACAAAACAATAGAGGCCCAATTTTGAGCCTGCCAGCCCAAGAACCCGTGATCTAAAAAGTGGCTAAGTATGGAATGAGGGATACGTACATGCTCTATAAAATCTCATGTCCGTACTTTATAAAAGTACATATTTAATATGTATTACTCGTTTCTCGAAAAATTTATAGGTGCGGAAGTTGGCAGATACACGTGTTCAGATTTCCACTTACTTTTATATCACCAGCCCGACCGACCGCTTCCCCGTTTCATATTATACAAAATTTTTGGATCACGAGTTTCTGAATACACGGGTTTTTCTTTTAAATAAGATATTTAACATCATTTAATAATTTTATGTAATTAAATTGTACAATATCAATATTTAATATTAATAATTTAGTATTGAAAATAATGTTTTTAGATAATGTTAGATAGTTGATAGGGATCACCATCTGTAAACAATCACAATCTTGAGCCCGCCAGCCCTGGAGTTCATCTGCCAATTTGTATATCGTGAAACTTTGAGTGTTGTTTGGAGGACACAAAACAATAGAAGTGCAATGTTGAGCCAACCAGCCCGCAAGTCTGCCTGTCAATTTGTATATCGCGGAACTCTGGGTGCTATTTGTAGGACACAGAACAATAGAGGCCCAATTTTAAGCCCGCCATCTCGAGAACCCGCGATACAAAAAGTGGCTAAGTATGGAATGTGAGATCCATACATGCTCTATAAAATCTCCTGTCCATACTTTATAAAAGTACATATTTAGTATGTATTACACGTTTTTAAGAAAAAAAATTGTAGGTGAGGAAGTTGGCGGATTCATGTCTTTAGATTTCACTTACTTTTATATCACCAGCCCGACCGACCGCTTCCCCGTTTCATATTGTACAAACGTTTTTGTCTAATTAAATTGTACAATATCAATATTTAATATTAATAATTTAGTATTGAAAATAATGTTTTTAGATAATGTTAGATAGTTAATAGGGATCACCATCTGTAAACAATCGCAATCTTGAGCCCGGTCGCAATCTTGAGCCCGCCAGCCTTGGAGTTCGTCTGTTAATTTGTATATCACAGAACTCTGAGTGTTTTTTGGAGGACACAGAACAATAAAAGTGCAATGTTAAGCGAGCTAGCCCGCAAGTCTTCCTGTCAATTTGTATATCGCGGAACTCTAGGTTCTATTTGTAGGACACAAAACAATAGAAGCCCAATTTTGAGCCCGCTAACCCGAGAACCCGTGATAAAAAAAGTGGTTAAGTATGGAATGTGAGATATGTACATACTCTATAAAATCTCATGTCCATACTTTATAAAAGTACATATTTAGTATGCATTACTCGTTTTTCGAAAAAATTCTAGGTGTGGAAGTTGGTGGATTCATGTCTTTAGATTTCACTTACTTTTATATCACCACCTGATCGACCGCTTCCCCGTTTCATATTGTACAATTTTTTTTGTCTAATTAAATTGTACAATATCAATATTTAATATTAATAATTTAGCATTGAAAATAATGTTTTTAGATAATGTTAGATAGTTGATAAGGATCACCATCCATAAACAATCACAATCTTGAGCCCGCCAGCCCTGGAGTCCATCTGCCAATTTTTATATCGCGGAACTCCGAGTGCTATTTGGAGGATACAAAACAATAGAAGTGCAATGTTGATCCAGGCAGCCCACAAGTCCACTTGTCAATTTGTATATCGCGGAATTCTGGGTGATATTTGTAGGGCACGAAACAATAGAGGCCAAATTTTGAGCCCGCCAGCCCGAGAACCCGCGATCCAAAAAGTGGCTAAGTATGGAATGCAAGATCCGTACATGCTCTATAAAATCTCATGTCCATACTTTATAGAAGTACACATTTTGTAGGTATTACTCATTTTTCAGAAAAGTTTTAGCTGCGGAAGTTGGTGGATTCACGTCTTCAGATTTCAGTTACTTTTATATCACCGGCCTGACCGACCGCTTCCCCATTTCATATTGTACACAAATTTTGGCTCACAGTTTTCCGAATAGGTGAGTTACCAGATAGGCGGGTTCAATATTGCGTTTCCATTGTTCCACCGCCTGCAAACAACACCCAGACTTCCGCGATCTACAAATTAGCAAACAAATTGAAATAAAAGAATATATACTATGTGAATTATAATGGAACAATCATATGAAAAAGAGGACATTAAAATTCAAATTTGTCGTTGTTATACTTGCGGTGAAGCTAACAATACAAAAACTTTACTTAAACATCCAAAAGTTGATTTTCTTGTAACTTTCTGATGCTTCTCTTATACAAACAAATCTTGGAAACTATAAACATTGCTCGTTGTATCTATTCCTTGATTGAAGAACCTATTAACATGTTTAATGTATTCCGTAGTTACTAGTAAGACCATCAATGGTGCTTTCTTACAACAATTCCCACTTCCGAAAATTGCCATCCGCTTTCTCTTTTTCCCTCTGCTTTCCCTTTCTTTACTTACTCATTTTTTTGGAAAATGTCTAAGTGTGGGATTTGGTGGATTCAGGTCTTTAGATTTCCATTGTTACTTTTATATCACCAGCCCAACTGACCGCTTCCTCGTTCCATATTGAACAAACTTTTTGAATCACGGGTTCCTGCATAGACAAGTTCAGCATTGTGTTTCCATTGTTCCGTCGCCTACAAATAGCACCTAGACTTCTGTGATTTACAAATTAGCAAACAAATTCCCCTTCATCTCATATGCTTTTACTTTATTTTTACTTGGTCCTTTTTGTGAATGTCTCATGATTTTATATACAACACCTGATGTTCCGCAATAAACAAATTTCCCTCTCAACATTGCACTTCCACTGTTCCCCTACGCACAAACAACACCCAAAATTCCACGATATACAAATTGACGGCTGAAATCTGTCATTGAGATGCAATATGACCATCGGCCCTTCACGTCTCCTGGGTATATCTTTTGACCCTTTTTTCTGTAACCCGCCCGACTGCTTTCCATACTTGGGCATTTCTTGGAATCTATTTCGCGGATTGGCGGGTGGACTAAATCTACAATGCTTGCTCGCTCTTTTCCATCACCATTACCTTTGTACTTATTTCTAGATATGCAATTATTAAGCTTTAATGCTAGTAGTTCATCCTGCAGGAACTGTTAAGATTGTCATTAATGTCTGGAAGGCCGGAGAATATTTGTCATTACTACGAATTAAACCAAGATTTGCAGAGAATATTGTTATCCTTTCCAAGTATTCATTTCAAACATGATGCAACATCTTTCGTGCACCGACCACTTGGCGCCTTTAAATCCCTAATTCTTAATCGCTCTTCACCATCACTGCCACCTTCGTACTTTTTTCTAAATATGCAATTAGTGATCTTTAATGGTAACAACTCATTACGCACGAACCCTAGAGATTGTCATTGATCATCAAAAGGCTCGAGGATATCTTCCATTGATACGCATTAAACCATGATTTGCAGAGGGTTGTATTATCCCTCCCCAATTTTCATTTCAAACATCATCTGGAGAAAACATAAATTCTAGTTAACTTGTGGCAGCAGTTCTATCCACATACAGTAAACACATTCGGGCATGATGGCCAGAGGTTCCAGTATTCTAGGGCATATTCTTACTACTCATCTCCCTCCTCCCAGGAGAAAAAAAGGAGACGGTCCCTTGGTACACTGATAGATATATTTCAAGCCAAAGAATTCCAAAGCAACCCTGCCTGCTCAAAGAACCTGCCCAGTTGCATTGATGGTTGGCACAGAGGTTGATGCCATGGATTCTGAGCTAGAAGAAGATGATATGATGGACGATGATACGACAATGGATGATGACAATGCAGAGACTGCTCCCACTCCTCCACCCAAATTGAAATCAACCATAATATGCGGAATTTCCTGGCTCAGTGATGGTGGGCCTGAAAACACCAAAAGAAAGAGTTTCAGAAAAGAAACCGACGCTAAACGCAATAGCCTCTTTGTAGTTTGAAAGTAGGAATTCCAGAGGTCCAAATTAGTCTGTTCTGGGCGAAAGACTTTCACTGTAAGGAAATGATATGTTAATTCTCCTAGAGATATATTTCAAGCCAAAAAATATTCAATTGTGGGACTACTGTCCTTTTCTCTGTATATACAATTAACATTTTAGGGAATGAGGACCAGAACTCACACTGGTGCAAGGAATATTTCTACTAGTCATCTCCTTCCACCCAGAATGGACTAATTTGGGCCTCTGAAATTACACGTGCAACATGTGTCTCTGAATTTTTTCGACTGTGGAGAGGTGGTTTCTTGGTGTGTCCTAACTTTAAGTTAAGGGATATTCCATTTGACCTGCAACATTTTTCGTCTTATTCCTCACGGGAAGATTCTGAGAACTATCAATTTTACCATAGGATGATCCATCGAGGATAAAATTGCAAGGATTTCCTAAAAAAAGGCATGGTAATCAATTTTGTATGCATGTTGAAGAGAATCTCGATGGATCCTGCATGCTGCGGATCTCGTGCCTTTGTTTGTGGCAGATACGTTCGATGTTTTCACCCAAAGAACTAGGTCCAATTTATAAGGATAGATGTACAGTACTCGGTGTTTTTTTTTTTTTAAATGGATTTTCTATAGACACCGAGACTTCCGCAATATACAAATTTACAATTGGAAGGTCACATCATACCCTTTTCCCTGCTACACAGTTGCACTCAACCACATCTATTACATATTTGAATATATTAGCCGTTCTTTTTCCTTTTCTATACTTAACCAAATTCTCGTTTCTCTTTTCCCGCATGGCTTCACATTTGCACTCAGGCTTTTATATCACGACTCCAACCGACCGCTTCCCCATTCCATATCTTCCTACATTTCGGATTGCGGATTCCCGGGGAGGCGGGCTCTAGGGTGCACTTCCATTGTTTCATGACCTCCAAAGAGCACCCAAACTTCCACAATATACAAATTTACAACTGGACTGTCACATCATACCCTTTTCCCTGTTACACAGTTGCACTCAGTCACATCTATTACAGATTTGAATATATTAGTCATTCTTTTGCCTTTTCTATACTTAACCAAAATCTCGTTTCTCTTTTCCCAGATGGATTCACATTTTCACTCGTGCTTTTATATCGCGACTCTGACTGACCGCTTCCCCATTCCATATCTGGCCACATTTTCGATCGTGAATTCCCGGGGAGGCGGGCTCTAGGGTGCACTTCCATTGTTCCATGACCTCCAAAGAGCACCCAGACTTCCACAATATACAAATTTACAGCCAAACTATCACATCATACCCTTTTCCCCATTACACAGTTTGCACTCAAAAGTTTTGACAACTACAATTTGACCGTCGGGTCCTCATGTCTCATGTCGAACTATTTTCACCCCATTTTTGAAGCTTGTCTGTCCGCTTTCCGTACTTCGCCATTTTTCTGAATCGCTTTTGCGGATCGTCGGGTTGGTGGGTTCATGAAGTATCCAATTTCTAATCGTTGTTTGTTGTGCCCGCCACCTTCGCACTTCTTTCCAACCAAGTTTGACTAACTGTTTCCGGATAGGCAAACTAAAAATTTCCTTTCTATTGTTCTGCAACATTCAAACAACACCCACAATTCCACAAATATACAAACCGACTGCTGGCCTGCCCCACCATGCACTCTTTCCTTTTATGTATTTTTCAGTAAAAAATTCCCATACATAAAATTTGAACGTCGGCCTTCACCTCTGCTAACAATCCCCTTTAACCCTATTTTGAAACCCGTCCGACCGCTTTTCATACTTGGCTATTCCTTGCTTTCACTCTTCCCTTTTATGCATTTTGCAGTTAAAATTTCCGACACATACAATTTGACCGTTGGCCCTCACCTCTACTGAGAATCCCCTGTAGCCCTATTTTGAAACCTGTGTGACCACTTTTTAGACTTGGCCATTCCTTGCTTGCACTTGTTTATAATAAAAGAGTCTTATCTATAATAAAAAATATTGTTTAATGCTAAACCAAGATTTGTGGATATCTCCCATTAATACGCATTAAACCAATATTTCCGCACGATTATATTATCCTTTCGAGTGTTAATTTCAAACATCATGGAATGTTATTCGCGGGACCTCGGGTTGGCCCATTCATGAAATTTTCAATCCCTAATTCTGAAAACGAGTCCGACTGACCGTTTCCCTATTCCATACTTTGCCACTTTCCCAGAATTTTGCAAATATACAAACCGTCTGTTGAAGTGCACCATCATGCCCTCTTTGGTTTTATGCGTTTTCCAGTCAAACATTCTGAGTTATTCAATTTGACCATTCAACACTCACCTCTCCTCATTATCTCCTGTAAACCTATTTTTAAGCCATTCCGACCGCTTTTCATACTTGGCCATTCCTTGCTTTCTCTTCCCTGTCTCTATCACACACACACACACACACATATAAGGTCTTGTTTCTAAATATGTAATTAGTAATATTTAATGCTAACAGCTCATCATGTAGGAACCGTATAAATTGTCATTGATGAGCGGAAGGCTCGAGAATATATGCCATTAATACGCATTAAACCAAGAATTGTAAAGGGTTTTGTTATCCCTTGCGAATGTTAATTTCAAATACCATGGAATGTCATTCGCACGTCGTCGGCTTGGCTTGTTCACGAAACCTCCAATCCTTAATTGTTCTTCACCATACTCGCCACCTTCACACATCTAAGTATGCAATAATTAAGCTTTACTTCTAGCAGCTCATCATCTAGCACACATAGATATTGTCATTAATGAGTGAAGAGCCTGAGGATATTTCCCATTCACACACATTGAACCAACATTTCCATAAATGCAGTTATATTATCCCCTCCAATTATTCATTTCAAGCATCGTCTAGGGAAAACAGACGTTCTCACAAACTAATGGCACCAACTCAACAACAGTTCTGTGGACATACAGTGAACATCTTCGAGCGTGAGGACCAGAACTACCACAGTAACAAAGAATCACTCCAACGGCCTACCACAATAACAAAGTAACCCAAAGTTATTCAAACAGACCTCATCCTAAAATTGATAGTTCTCACAAGCTTCCCGTAGAGAAGAAGAGAAAAGAATTTGTAGGGCAGGCGGAAGAGCCCGGAATTGGGAGTGAGAACATGGAACTTGACACTGATCTAGATAGCATATTCTGCAACCTTGATCATCCGGGAGATGCGATCCAACATAGTCTCCCAATGGAAATAGTTGATACCAAAATTTTTGACGAAGATGAATCCTTCGTAGTCCAGAGCGATGTTTTTGACAACGAATCTAAAAAATTAATTATTGAAAAGAGAGATGTTAAAAATAAGAAAGGAAAATCTCGTTCAAAGGTTGACCTTGCGAACATGCAGCCGTCCCAAATCTATGGAATTCATAGAGAAACCGAAGATTCTCTTGGTAATTCCATTGGAGTCATTGAGGCCGAAAATGCCAGACTAAAGGATTGGATCAAGGAATTGGAGGAAGCTTTGATTCCTATGCCATTGCCTGCCAGTCCTTTGGAAATAGCCATGCCTGCTACCCCTGAAGCCAAGTTAAAAGGATCCTCTAGCCTCCTTGCATCATGTAGAGGATATTTGGAGAATAATATCAATAAAATAATGGACCTGATTACTGAGGCCTTGGAAACATCACAAACTATGGCTTCTCTGGGAACAAGGGCACATAACTTACTCGAACATTTGCAGATGGATTTAAAAAAAGAAGAAAGTTTCTATTTGGATACGGTCGTCCCTTTTTCCTTTCATGTCAACAACATGACAAACACAAAAAGAAGACAACGTGATCTCCCCTCCAAAATCCAAATCACTCAATTAGAAGCATGCTGGAAAGAGAAGGTGAAGAACCTGTATCTCATTGTCCAATCATGTGAACAAGCCATATCAAAGAAAGAAACATTATTCACAAAGCTGACCAAAATACACTTAGCCGGAAGGAATAACAAGTTCCAAGACCCCAAGTTAATCGTCAACTCGTTGACGTTAACCAAGTAAGCCTTCGATAAACAAGTTCATATTTTAAGGCATTTTTCTTTAGAAAACTTTTACAACATTCTTGAAGGCATTTTCTTTAGAAACTTTTTACAACATTCTTGAATATGTTGAAGATGACGCGACCAATTGGCTAGTCGGCTATTCGGTACAGAATGAAGACATTCATCAATCTTTGCATAATATTTCTATTGATCAAAGCGAATTAGAAAAGGAACTTTTCAACATAAAAATCCGGAATGAGATCAACGTCACCCCCTTGAGAAGCTACATTGAAGAATTCGTTGAAACGGAGTTGAAGCGGGTCGCGGACGAAAGCCAACAAAAAAATCCATAAGCAAGCAAATAGTAAAAATGACTAATATGTGCCATCCCTGTAAGTCTATACTCATCACATCATGCTCTGTTTATCAATCTGTTTTTTCCACCTTTTATGAATATAAATCTCTAGCCAGAGACTGATACCTTCCAATTTCTTCTTTTGAGGGATTGCATTCTACCGTCACCCACTTCTTCTTTCCACGGTCCTATTTCTTGTACATATTTATCTTATGGTCTGCGGGAGGCCCAATCCCAGTCTATATGACAAACACATTTAAATTTCTTGGAATATGTAACAAACTATTATTTTTTTATGTATTCCAAATAAAACTATTTTTTATCTCCTTTTATATTTATGTGCTTCTAAATTTTTATCTTCAACTATGCTCAATGTCAAGACATTTTGTTTATTTGATTCGAATTGTATTTTTCTCATTCATATCTTCTTCTACTCCTCCGCATATAACTTTTTTTGTCCTCGCACATATATAGACATCTCTATGTAAATTTTATTTAACTGTAACCAATTCCAAATAGAAATATAAACATGCAAAGTAGGACTACTAAGATGGGTTATATAGTTTCAAAAAATAAATGGGACTCTGGAGGACACGTGTCATTTCTTGCATAGATACCACCTGTCCTTCATGCTGCTTGCCACATCTATGCTATAATTTCCATCTTCCCCCACTACTTTCCCTCCATTCTTCTGCATTTATTCCCAATTCAGCCCAGCAGGGACTACGCTGCCACGCAACCTTGTTATAGAATGATAACTCCTGAGAATTTATGATACTAGATTGGTAAAATCTTGGAAGCGTTTATATTTGGATTTTTTCTATGAAGTAAACTTTGATCCAATAATGGCTTTGAATATTGTTTTATGGAAATAAATTATCTTTCCGTTATTATGGAATGATAACCCACAAAGAATTTATGAATAAATATCCTTTGTTATATTATATATAACGATATTGTTTTCAAAGATTTTAATGTAATAAAATAAGTATATATGTTATTGTATTTGGATTTTCAAATAAGTATTTATATTATTGTATTTGGTTTTTATGAAGTAAAGCATGATTTAAGAACTTCCCTTAATGGTGTATGGGGGCTAGGATCCTGCAACTTCCTTCAATGGTGGTCGGGGAGCCCAGTCAGAACTTGGGATCAACAAATTTGGATTTAGTTGTCTTCAACTAACACTCGAAGTTATGCTACTTGGTTGGGCCTTTTTTAGGGGTAGTTTTAGTTAGTTTTATGCAGATTTTTAGCGCTCTTTAGGTGTTAGTTTAGTTATGATCCTATTCTCCTTGCAGGTCTTATCAGTCAGTGATACGACGGATAAGAATTTATTTCGAGAGCTGAGACTTTACTGCACTCCTTAACTTGAGTCTTTTCGATAGTTTGGTGAGGGGGAAGTTGTGATTAGGTGGCAGAGTCCTATTACATTTGAGAAGCTTCTGGATGGAAGCTTAGGTCAAAACACTTATGGGTGCGACTGACGAGGCTCTCTAGAACAAAGCTATTTTATTCACCTCGACTGACGAGCTCAGTGTAGGTACCGGTATTAACCCCTAGAAATTGGCAAACTTGACTATATTTCCTCATATTTCTCTAGTGGATAAGGACAAGTATGTCCCTGTTTTCCCATTTTCTCCAGAGATATTCCCTGGAGATTCTCCCCTTCGACAGAGAGAAGACATTGTTTTTCCTGTTGGTGAATGGGATGTTTTAGGGAGGTCCCCTGGCCATAAAAATCTGGGAGGTATAGTGCACATGGAACAGGGCAGAAGAGGCACTTGGTTAAAAGCGTGGTCTTCTAATCAATCAAAACGTAAGTTGGTAATGGGTGCAGATATCGGGTTAGAGGAAACTGTTAACTTGGCTCTTTGTGCGCTGGTGGGACTTCTTTCTTATCGCTCCTTATGTAGAAATTCTTTATCATCCTGGATACTGTCCACCTGGGCTCCTCTGTTGGGGTACGATCCATAAGTCTTATTTTTGTCGAGGGTTGGTTCGGGTTTCGCTTCAAAAGTCTAGAAGATGCTCTTATAGTCTTGGATAATTTTTGGGTTATTGATGGTTGCAGTTTGAAGTTTAAGCATTGGAGGGTCAGTTTTGATCCTGTAAATGATTATTCCCAGTTCTGCCACCTTTGGGTTCTATTACCTGGGTTTCCAATACAACTATGGAATGTTAAGGCTCTAGAAGCCACAGGTAATGTGCTCAGTCGGTTTATAAAAGTAGAAGAACAGTCCCTAAAGGCACCTAATAAGTTAATGGTTAAGGTTTTAGTTGAGATTGATATTCACTTTGGTTTATTGGAGTCTTTAGAGATAGTTTGGTGGGGCCATCCTTTGAGCCAAAAACTGGACTATCTTGGTATCTCGTTTAGGTGCACTTTTTGCCAAAGGACTAGCCATATGACAAGGGATTGTCAGGGTCCAGTGGAAGAGGAGGAATCATAAGACTCTATGCTTAGAAATTAGACTCGTAAAGATTCTTCAGGGGTGGAATAATTTTATTTTGTCACTAATAACTCTGCAACAAAGGAGGACAAACTGTCTGAGACTTTGGACATAGTTGCGGGTAAGTTAAAATATTTCTTCCCCTCTCTTTTTTATTCATTATCATCTTGGGAGCATGATTCCCTGGATTCCTCCACTACTTTGGAAGAGGGGAACACACAGGTTACTTCTTGTGGCAAAGTGTCAGACAGGGAGGGTATTAATACACTGAAGATAGAATCATTTGTTCCTAGTGGGGAGTGGGTTCTAAATAATACTACTTTTTTTATTGTGGAACCTCAGGGAGAAACGGGTTTTTCCAGTGAGCTTGTGGGGGTGTGTTTCATTCCATATGGTACTTTTTCTAGTGTGATTGAGGAATCTCAGGGAGACGAGGGTATTTCCAGTGAGCCTGTGGGGGACAGTAGAATCCTACTAGGATTTAGGGAGCCCGAACTTGGAGAAATCTCTCTACGAGTTATTCTGGATTCACTGGTTTCTTCATATAGAGAGACTTTGTCTCCTATACCTATCCCTACTTACCAAGGGAGGTCTGTAATACAAATAATAGATCCTAGTGGAGATATTGAGTTGTATGAAAATACTGGGGAGGGTAATGGGAAGGATTTTTCTTGCTCGAGGGGATTGGGCTATGAGATCTCTCCTATTTAAACCAAGAGTGCTCACAAAAAAGCAGTTTCTGCTTCCACAACTCTTGATTTTCATTTTACCAATTTCTTTGATAACAGGGTGCTTAGAGGGATGAAAGCCCTAGCCAAGGATAAATCATGATCTTGCTCTCCTTAAATATCAGAGGGGTATGGGGGACCCTAAAATCTGCCTCCCCGCATAGACTACTTGATAGGACTAATCCATATATTATTTTTATGCAAGAAACTTTGGTTGATGAAAAGAAGGCTAGAATTTTCATGAATACTTTATGACCTGCTTGGTTAGCATGTGTTAGCTCAGTTGGCAAGTCTGGGGGACTTTTGGTGACATGGGATCCAAACAAGTTTTGAGTATAAAAGGACGCTCTCACTTTTAAATGTTTATGGACCTTGTTCAGACATAATATATTTTTGGGACAAGGTGGTAAATAGGGGTATGCTAGCCCACAAAAATATGATAGTAGAAGGGAATTTAAATTTTACAGTTAGTGCTAGTGAGGTTTGGGGAGTTTCAACACATCTGGATCAGTTGGCTGGGTATTTCAAAGATATTTTTCAGGATAATTGGCTTGTGGATATAATACCTGATGAATTAGTACCAACTTGGAGGAATGGAAGTTTTGGAGCTGAGTGCATCTCTAAAAGATTGGATCGGGTTTATTTTTTATAAGATCTCTTAAACTTTGTTGGAAGATATAGGTCCTGGGTTTCCTTTCCTCATCTATCGGATCATGCTCCTATTCTCTTGCAGCTTGAAAATAATTTACATCCTACAACCTACCCTTTCAAATTAAATCCGATGTGGTTGAGAGAAGAAGATTTCTCTATTATAGTGCATGAAGTCTAGAATGATCAACAATTTCTGCAAGAGTCTGGGGTACAACGAAGACTAGTGTGGAAAATGAAATTGTTAAAACAATGCGTAAAAGTTTGGGAAAAAGAGCAAAGAATGCAGAAACTTTTAAAATTAGAAAATATGGAGGAGGAGCTCTAGGCCACTTATCATGATAAAATTGGGGGTGTGAGGAGCCGAGAAGTATACTGCCACATAAAGTTGTTGAGGAAGAGCGAAATAAATTACTTCTGAAAGAAGAGGAACTTTGGAGACAATAGAGCAGAGGGATTTGGATTAAAAGTGGAGACCAAATTACAAATTGTTTTCATCATTTTTCCAGTTTTAGAAGGAAAAGAAAACATATTTGGGAAGTTCTGGATGAGAATGGGCATGTCCATTTTGGAAAAGAGGCTCTGACAAAAGAGGCAACCAAACATTTCAATTTCTTTTTGAGGAGGTGGAACAATCTACTATTATTGATCAAGTCTTTACAACCAAACTTTACCCACATTTAGTCAATGAGGAGGACACTTTGCTTCTTGAAAGACCATGCACGAATGAGGAATTATGGGAAGTTCTCAAAGTTTTTGCAAAGGAAAAAAGTATGGGAAATGATGGATGGACGGTCGAGTTCTTCATTCACTTCTTTGATTTGGTAGGGGATGATTTGTTTGAGGTGGTGGAGGATTCCAGGAAAATAGGAGAGGTGGTAAGATCTATAAATTCAACTTTTTTGGCCCTATTCCCAAAAATTAATAAGCCTTCTTATTTTTGTGGCTTTAGACCTATATCTCTTTTTAATCTATGTTATAAACTTATAGCAAAGATCATTGCAATTAAGATAAAACCTATTCTATCTCGGACCCTCTCGGGAGAGAAATTGGGGTTTTTAAAGGGTAGACAGACTCTGGATGCCATTGGCACAACCCAGGAATGCTTGCATAGTATTAAGTTGAAAAAGTTGAAGGCATTAATTTTGAAGATTGACCCTAAGAAGGATTGCAACTGTATTAATTGGGACTATTTAAGAATGATGCTAATACAAACATGATTTGGTCTTTTAACCACCAATTGGATAATGAGTTGTGTGATCAGTGCGTCATATGCGTCATATGCGTCATATGAACTCCTATGATATTATCTTTAGATTCCTGCTAAAACATTAGAGATAGGTGATGTCTTATTTTTGGTTACACTATTTTTGGTTAATCAAGTGTGGAACGTTGTTGGTCTTGATTTTTGTAATGGTTTCCATACTTCATTTAGCCCGTGTGTTGGTTTGGGTGCTTATTATACTATTTCCATGGACAGTTGTCGTTGTTATTTATGTAAGTTTTTTTCCTGTGTACACAATTATATATAATATAATGAGTAATTTTCTGTTGGAAAAAAAGTATGATTTAAGAATGGTTTCTTTATACAGCCTTAGTGGGCCTAATGGTTAATAACACAAGTTTCCTCCTAAGAGGTCACAAGTTCAAATCGAGAGGGGGGTAGGGTAAGGTATGTATACTTCTCTTAATAATAGATTATTATTATTATTTGGTTTTGATGAATTTTTTTTTGTTATTTTTTTTGTTTTATGATTTATTAATAGTTATTGTAAGGTTTAATAGATAATTTAATCTATAAGTTATATTAATTTAGTATTTTATTAATTTTAAGTGGGTTTAATAGTTAATAATATGTATTTTTTTTTTAAATTACAATTAAATTATTGCTATTATTATTTTAACATTATAATATTATTTCATATATTAAATAATTTAATATATAAAAAGTAGCTATAATTAACCAAACCAAAACTATAATGAGAATCAGATTTGTTATTAAAAATAATCCCATTTAATATAAATTATATTAATTCATTATTTCCATACCATTAGTTAAAACATTAAAAAAAATCTCTCAATTAAATGTTAATTTATTTCTAACTCCATGTATAAGAAGTAGGGGTTACTCTTATTGTTCTCTCTGCGGAACATACTGTAACATACCCAACATCCAACTGAGCTATGCCACATAAAATTTTCGAACTGCATGCAATTAAAATACACACACACAAAACTCTTGCGGAAGCATTATATATAAAACGTAAACATATAAATACATCTGTAAATACACGGATTCACACTGAAATAATAGTAAACATATACATGCAGCACATACAGGAAATACTCATAAAAGTAAACACAGTTATAACCACACATATGATAACCCATAAAAATAAGCACGTAAATAACAATGCAGCATGTAAATTTATCACACAATTGACACTTGTCTTGGTAAGAATGTCACCAAGTGTGTGCAAACCTTCCACAAACCTCCCAGCCTTAGACCACACTATTCATCACTCTCAACAGTAAGTCACCCCCGAGTTGGGACTAAACTCCACCTAGGTAAAGGGATTCCTAACCATGCTAAAGGCTCATAGACAACAGGAAAGACTCCATCACAAATGCCAACTCAAACTAACAACCTACAGTCCCTCATTCCCCACATGTATGTCCCACCGAAGAAGTGTTCCCCTTCTCTTATCAACAGTCCTTCGACTGCCCCACTTCCTTTCCAGGCTTCAGCAACAGGCCAGACATGAAGTCTTAGAGAACTGTAGCTACAGTTTAGCACCTTCAGGAAATCAATTCCAAACAATTCTCTCACCCAGAGACTTGCTCACGGGCCTAACAACCTGCCTCTTCAATATCCCATGGGCCTGCCAACCCGCTTCTTCAATCCATATCCCAAGCTAACCAGCTACACCAACATAAAATGGCTATGGATACAGGTTCAGGTACAGTCATGAAGATACAAAGGATAGCTCAATGGGTGTGTGCATGCTCATGGATGATTGACTGGATAATTGAATGATGGAAGGAATGATGGGGAGAATCCTAGAAAAGATGATAGGAAATGAACTAAGTCCCAACAATATGTATGCATGTCTTTAAGGAATTATTTGAAATCCTTATTTGGATGGTGTTGCAAGTATTAAGGGAGCGTCAATTGTATGCCAAGTTGAGCAAGTTCTCATTTTATCAGAAGAAAATTCATTATTTGGGGCATATTATTTCAAAGGATGGGATAGCCGTGGATCTTGAGAAGATAGAATCCATTAGAGAATGGTCAGCGCCAAAGAATGTGATAGAGGTCAGATCATTCATGGGCCTTGCAAGATACTACAGGAGATTTATTGAAGGATTCTCAAAGATTGCACACCCAATCACTTCCTTGCAAAGAAAGGGTGTGAAGTTTTAGTGGACATTGGATTGTGAAAAGAATTTCCAACACTTGAAACAATTATTGACAAGTGCTTCAATACTAAGGATTGAAGAACCAAATGAAGAATTCATTGTATGCACAAATGCATGTAATGAAGGACTTGGTGGATTCCTCAGTCAAAATGGGTTTGTTATATGTTATGAATCAAGGAAGTTGAAGGAGCATGAAAGACACTATGCCACTCATGATTTGGAGTTGGAAGCCATAGTGCATGCCTTGAAGAAATGGAGACACTGCCTCATGGGGAAAAGGTTTGAGCTAAGAACAAACCATAATGGTTTGAAATATTTATTTGATTAGCCAACTCTAAATGCTAGGCAAACCAGATGGTTATAATTTCTAAGTGAATATGACTTTGATATAAAGCATATCAAGGGAAAAGAAAACAAAGTGGTTGATGCACTCAGCAAAAGAGTACATGAATTGCATGCTACAACCATTAGCATGTACCAAACAGATTTAAAACCCAGAATTATAGAGGTCGCCAAATTAGATTTGCATTACAAGGAATTAGTGGCAAAATTACAACAAGGTATTTTGCAGTAGAAAATTGAGGAATACAAGATAGATAATGATGAAATTCTCATGTACAGGGGAAGAATTTATGTACCAAATTCTCAGGAGTTGAAAAATCTGATATTGAGAGAAATGCATAATGTGCCATATGTTGGGCACCCAGGATATCAGAAAACTATTACAGCTGTCAAGAGCCAATATTATTGGCCAGGCATGAAGAAAGAGGTTGTTTATTGTATTGCCAGATGTTTGGAATGTCAAAAGGTAAAGGATGAGCATAGACACCTAGCTAGTTTGCTACAACCATCACCCATTCCTGAGTGGAAATGGGAAGTTGTAACCATGGATTTCATCACCAAACTTCCCAGAACAAACAAGCAACATGATTCCATCATGGTAGTGGTGGATAAGCTTACGAAAGTTGACCATTTTGTTCCAATTAAGCTCACTCACAAGGAATCCAATGTTGTTGATGTTTGTATGAAGAAAATTGCTAGATTACATGGCATACCCAAGACAATTGTGTTCGACAGAGATCCAAAATTTACCTCAATTTTTTTGAAAGGGTTATTTAATGGATTTGGAACAAATTTGAATTTCAGTACAACTTATCATCCAGAATCAGATGGGAAAACAGAGAGGGTGAATCAAGTGATTGAGGATATGTTGAGGATGTATGTGATGGATAAACCATCACAATGGGAAGAAAACCTACACTTGGTAGAGTTTTCTTATAACAATGGGTACCAAGAATCTCTAAAGATGAGTCCATTTGAGGCACTTTATGGCAGAAAGTGCAACACTCCAGTAAGCTAAGATAACCCAGCAGCTAGAGTAGTGGTTGGACCATATTTGCTTAGGGAAATGGAGGAGCAAATGGTAAAAATAAAGAAAAATTTAAAGGTTGCCCAAGATAGGCAGAAAAGCTATGCTGATAAGGGAAGAACTCACAGAGAATTTAAAGTGGGAGATAATGTATTTTTAAAAGTTAAAGCCAACAAAAGTTCCCTGAAGTTGGAAAATTGTTCAAAGTTGGCAGCTCGCTATTGTGGGTCGTTTGAAATCCTAGAGAGGATTGGTCCAATAGCTTATATGATTGCATTTCCTGCATCTATGTCTGCTCATTATGTATTCCATGCATATCATTGCTAAAGAAATATATACATGATGTTAATCATGTTATTGATTGGAATGTGATTCAGGTGGAGCAAGAAGGCGCTTTTCAAGTGCATCTGGTGCACATTCTGGA
The DNA here is from genome assembly GCA_010110895.2 of Picea sitchensis. Classification (NCBI taxonomy): domain Eukaryota; kingdom Viridiplantae; phylum Streptophyta; class Pinopsida; order Pinales; family Pinaceae; genus Picea; species Picea sitchensis. The sequence goes on from SNQJ01S0099872.1 coordinate 18,490, forward strand.
TCGAAAAATCAAACAGCTCCAGAATCGAGCCATAGGGATTGTAAAGGTCCAATGGACCTAGTATGGTCCTGAGGACGCTACTTGGGAGCATGAGGATGCAATGCGGGTAGAATACCCGCATCTTTTTGAGGATTTTTGAAATTTTGTTGTACATGGGTACATGATGCACTAAGGATAGTGCAAAAATAAGGGGAGGGGATTGTAATATCCCTAAGGTTGAACCCAATTGTAAATTTAAATACAAATGTACTTAATTTGGTGAGTTGTCTAACACCATTTTGTATGCACATTTCATGGCATAGTGCGCACATGTACTGCGCAGTAAAATTAGGAAGTGTGCACATTTTTGGATACCGTGCGCAGTAACTTGAGTGCATGCGATTTTGAGGCCAGGGATCCTTTTGTGTATATGTTGTGTTTCATAGGCTGGTGAGCCAGTTATTATAAGCTAGGATGCTTATGTTTTGATTAGGCCAAAGAGCCTAAATGTTAAAGGCCAGTGCACCTATTTTTGTATATGTCTCATAATTAATATAAAGTACATCCCTGCGCGTAGACCGACCATAATAAAAGAGATGGGGGACTAAACTCCATTGATTAGGCAAAGGGAGGGGCCTAAAAAGTTAAGAAAAATGGATAAGCTAGGTAGCTTAAGCCAAAAATGAATATTATATTAATATTTCTTAAATATAAAGTATGGATAATTATTTTATCCTAAGATCTAAAGTTGGGGACAAGTGGGCCAAAGTAGCTCCCAACATGACAAGTGTCAAGTTGGGGACATGCATACATATTGTTGGGACTTAGTTTGTTTCCTATCATCTTTTCCATGATTCTCCCCATCATTCCTTCCATCAAATCCTTGTCTATAATGAAAATCAAGTTTGTCGTTAAATATATATGTGCCAGAATCGAAAGCCATTATCATGTTTATTGTTTCACATAATCATATTGCTATTATGACAAATGTAATGCATGATTATTTTTGGTTAAGGTTTCAATAATAATGTTAAAAGGGGAGTTGCATAGCACCAAGCCCTTCCCTTTTTTAGGAATGAGAAACGAGAGGCAATAAGAAAATCAGATAGATAGAAGGTGTTAGGGTCCTAACCCGCACATAGGTAGAGCAATATATTCGGATGTAATAAAGGTCAATATTAATAAGGCCTTTCAATAAAATAAAATAAGGCGGATGTAAGAAGACCTAATAGAAGCTTCTGCTTCTAGAAGGATCTTCCTCTAGAT
>SNQJ01S0099873.1:20905-30952 GCA_010110895.2 Picea sitchensis
TCCTGTTCCTAATAATGCATGTGCGTTTTAGGAACATGTACACGTTCCTAGAGCGCATGCGCGTTTTTTTTAATTCAATTTTTTTGGGGCGGGATTGACAACTTTAACGTACGTGTATATTGACTTGGTTTCCTCAGATTTAGGCTTGTGATGAAAAACCTAGTGGATCGGTCTACAAATTGATAAAAACCTCCATTTTTGTGAATGCCTCTCTATATCTTTGTTTTTTACATTATTTTTCTATAGGCTACGAAATTCAGTTGTTGACAAAACTACAAACATAGAGTCGATTATGCATATTTCAAATGTATAGTTTTTTTTTAAAATTAATATTGGTTACTACTGTTAATCTATTTTTGTCTTGGCGTATATCAAAATCGTAGAATACATACCTGTTTTATTTCTTCTATAGTTTTTTTCGACTTAACCGTTTCTAAAATGAGTTAAATGTATGCTAAGGTCGTCTTAGCCTGCATGAACAAAAGATGTTGTAATTTCAAGTATATATTGACTTTCATAATTTTAAAAATAAAATCAATATTAGAAATTTGGAATGATATTTCATTGTTAAGGTACTCAACACCTGCTTGAACAAAGACATATACCTTATGTTTTTCTACAAAAATAACATACCACTATTAGAGAAAATCAAATTTCACATAGTTATTCACAATTTCTATGAATAAAAGTTATGTATTGGAAAATCTAATTCAATTTCTTAAGTTTCATCTTCTTACACCTTATTCAAATTCATTGTAACAGTACCTTGAATAATCCCTCATGAGAGACCATCATTAACTTGCACTCACCCTAAAATGAAGGTATTGCTCACAAGGAAAAACTTCCTTAAGTAGATTTTGCATATTTTCTATCTAAATTTAAAATTTTTAATAATATTTAGTTCATTGTAATAAGGTTAAAAAGATAAGTGTCTCTAGTACTTCAAAAAGGTGAACTTCACAAATTGCTCTTGCTAAATATAAGTTATTTATTAATATATCTAACTTTCAAACTATTATATATACTCTTGAGTTTTTGAATTATAATAATAACTTGATGATCAAAGTGACAAAGTGAATTTAATGATTAAAAACATATATTCGAAATGTATGTATATACATTAATAAACTTTATTATTATATATATAATATTTTAAAACCTGTCTCTCCCTTATCACACTCGAACAAACAAAAATGAAAACTTGTCTCTCCCAGATTGTGAGAGGTTTACTACCTTCAAAGGTAGAAATCATGACATAGCACTAAAAAGGGAAAATTCAAGACATATACGCCTTGGATTCGAGTTTCTGTTTCAAATTTCTCAATCCTTTCCCTCTTGACTGTTTTTAACGCCATTTATTTATTTATTTTAGGATTACAATTCTTTACTTTGCAATTTTCGTGCATAATCATGCTATGCTTTTTCCCTGAAATCATCTTTAAATACCATGGTTTTTTTTTGCCGCTGCCCCTAAAACAATCCTTAAAGAAAGGTTAGATTACTCTCATTTATATACTAAATTTGCTAGGATTTCTCCAGAAACGGCTAGGATTTATTTTCTTTGTGTTTTCCATGTAAGTTTACTATCTTTAAGACTTAGTCTGTATAATTTGATTGTTGTTTCTTACTCTGTTGTTTCTTTGATTATTTTTTCATAACTGTGATTAACTTCTAATGATTATTATCTTTTAATGAAGATAGAGAATAAATAATAGAGTGATGGGCATCTTAGTCTATAAAGTATTTTTATTATAAAAGAATTTAGTAAAAGATTTATAATTTAAATTATCTTTAAATAAACTATAACAATTTAAATTAAAATAATACTAAAATAAATTAGAACAATTTAAATTAAAAATAGAATTTTAATTTGATGTATAATTATTTATATTTTTATAATAAATAATTAAAATCAAGCATTTTTTAATATTTTGAACTTTTTAACACTAAAATCTACATAATTACTCAGATTTAAACTTGTAACCTGTTAAAAAGAAATGAATATTATTAATCATTAAACTTCTAAATTATATACCTACTATAATTTATAAATTTATAATTTATGTGTATATTCCTAATTCATACTAATAATTATAATTATAAATTTAAATAAACTATCCTCAATATATAGTTATATTAGTCATATATTAATTAAGCAGACTGCTATCTTGCATGTGGATTATATTANATGTGAGGATTATGTGAATCTGCGGATCTACTATTTGTTTGAAATGATTTGTAATGCTGCGGTGAGCTTAGATCGTGCTCGGGAACTTCAGATCTTCAATCCAAAATTCTCAAATGATTTGTAATGCTGCGGTGAGGTTAGATCGTGTTCGGGAACTTCAGACCTTCAATCCAAAATTCTCGCAATTGAGCCAATCCACTCTCCACCTGACTCTAAGAGTACGATTTAGAATTTGAAGGCCCAATCTTAAGCTCTGTCGTTTGTGTATTGTTCTGCTATTCGCATACAGACACAAATCAAAGTTCTGTGGTTCATTTATAGTTCTGCGGTTCAGTTATGCTTTACAAAACCCTAACCGTAGCAGGTAGATATCGGTGAACAGAAATCGCTGAGATCGGGATTGAAACAAACAGTGGGAGGGATTTATTCATGCCCACGTCAACGTACTCAGGTGTACAAGTTCCTTCACTGACTCTCTACTCTTGTTAAACTATTTCCAATCTGAATAATTCACACAGTATACCAAAACTCTTTGCAAATATGTAGAATAGTTAGAAAATAAAATATTAGGGTTAAAGGGTAAGTTGAAAATTAGGAAGATTAGATTACAAGAAAGGAAAATAAAAGTTAAAAAAAAAAACACAATCAATCTCCTCTAAGGAGATGTCAATAATCTAAAAAATCTTAATATCTGGAATAAGATTAAATAGCTAGAAGAGAAGCTAAATGATTAGTTGACCCTAACTAGTTTGGAAAGTCAATTGGATATTAAACCTATCAAAGAGAAGAATAGGCTTATAGAGTTGGACCATGAGTGCAACAAAAACAATTTTGAGCCTCATAATTTTTTGTTTAAAGATAAGAAGAATGATGACATGCTAGCATTACTTAAGGAAGAACTACAAATTAAAGTATAAATTAAAACAACCTCTCTCATAGGAGCAAAGAGGTTGGGAAAAATAATTCAGCATAAAGATAGGTTAATTCAAGCTAAACTAACATTTAATGACTATAAATATGGCATATTTATAGTCAAGAGCAAGTTGACTATAAAAGTACTAAGGAATATTTATGAATGAATACCTCATTAGACAAGATCAAGTTGAATTAAGGAAGGGAGTTCAAAAGATAGAAGTTAAGAACAAAAGAAAATGGACAACTATTTGAAACAAAAAAGTTATTATTAGGGATAGAAACAAAAAAGACAATAATAAATAGGAGTTTGGGATAGCCAATATCCTCTCTTGGAATTGTCTTGGCTTTTCATGAAGCAAACGACTAAGTAGCATCTCTAGTGAAATTAATATTATATTTCTTGTTGAGACTTAGGAATATGAAGAATGTAGCATCGCATAGGGATTAGAAGCATACCATGTTACATTAAAAAGAACATTTTTCCTTACATTAGACTTCAAAAGAGAGATTATTTCAATCATTGCATGTGATGGATATTTCAGATATTAATGCTAATAATGTTTACATAGAAATATATTATTTTGTGTCTATCAATTCTACTTTTTATACTAAAAAAAAACTAGATAAATATCGTCCTTAATAAAATATTAGAGTTAGAGGTTAAGTTGAAAAATATGAAGATTAGATTACAAGAAATGGAAAAGAAAAGTCCAGAAAAGACACAGTCAATCCAAGAAAGAGATATCAATAATCTAAAAAATCTTAATCTCACGATAATATTAAATAGGTTGAAGAAAAGTTACCTGACTAGTTGGGGCCTAAATAGTTTGGAAACTCAATTGGATATTAAACCCATCCAAGAGAAGAATAGGCTTATAGAGTTGAACCATGAGTGCAACAAAACAACTTTGAACCTCATAAAAACCCGTAACTTCTCATGTAGGTAGAATACTATATTTCCATGTAATAGAGGGAGATACTAGTTAATAAGACTTATTTAATAAATATGAACAAGTCAATGTAAGAAGAGTTAATAGAAGCTTCAACGTCTAGACAGATTTTTTCTTTAGAAGATATAATTAGTATCAATAAGAGTAGAAGGTATGAGATGGATTTGTCTTGAGAATTATTGTAATAGAGCTCTGCTTTGTTGAAGGTTGCCCCTTCGAAGAGGCAAGTAAACATTGCTTCCTATCAATAAAGGTATTATTTTGGTGTTGTGGCTCCATATATTATGTTGTTTCAACAACCAAACTAATCGATCAACTGAATGCCATAGTACCACCGAGAACAACACTCACGAAGATAATCTATAGTACCTGGGTAGTCAGATATGATGGCTAAGGATACGATCTAGCCTCCTTAATTAGTTCCATGAGATATTGGACCGATTAATACTATTGGACCCCACACTTATATGAGAGAGTTATAGCATAGAGAAAACCCTTGTATATAAGCACCATGAAAAACCTAACCCTTGGGAAGGAAACCAAATGGACCCCACACTTATGTCAAAGAACTATAGCATAGGGAAAACCCTTGTGTGTAGGCACCCTGCAAAACCTAACCTTTGGGAAGGAAACCAAACAAGAAAAGAGCAGAGAAAATCTATTTCCAAGTCTGGCATTAGGGTTGCAAAAATTAAAAACAGAGAAGGAACAAAGAAGATCTATTGCACCGCAACCTTTCCTCCTACATTCAGGTTGTGAAAAATACTATACATGTTTTTCCTTTTTCCGGTAAGAATTTGAGCATTTCTATACTAAGGTATGATCCAGATCTACATAAAACCCTAGTAAAATTAAAATAAAAAATAAAACACATATTGAGACATCGAGCATAGTAGATAGTTGATGGCCAGACTCTCAAGTTAATTCCAGATACCTTTCTCTAATATTCATACGGAGACAGAAAAATCTTCCTTATCACACTTGAACAAACGAAAATGAAAACTTGTCTCTCCCAATTGTGAAAGGTTCACTCCCTTCAAAGGTAGAAATCATGACATAGCACGAAAAAGGGAAAATTCAAAACATAAACGCCTTGGACTCGAGGTTTTTCTTCAAATTTCTCAATCCTTTCCCGCTTGACTGTTTTTTACGGCATTTTTTATTTTAGGATTGCAATTCTTTACTTTGCAATTTGCCTCCATAATCATGCTATGCTTTTTCCCTGAAATAATCTTTAAATACCATGGTTTTTTTTGCCACTGCCCCAAAACAAGCCTTAAAGAAAGGTTAGATTTCTCTTGTTTATATACTGAATTTGCTAAATAGCACAGTTTGTTTCGCCACTACCCAAAACAAGCCTTAAAGAAAGGTTAGATTGCTCTTGTTTATATACTAAATTTGCTAACATTTCTCTAGAAACTAATATGATTTCTTTTTTCTTTGTTTTCCATGCAAGTTTACTATTTCTAACACTTAGCAATTCATACAAGTCTTTTGTAATCTTTTTCATTTTGTACCGCAACAGGTTTCTCTTATTTTGAAAAGGTTACTTCCAGGTCTCTTTCTCTTTCTGAAAAGGTTACTTCCAGATCTGCTTTTCTTAAATAAGTTATATAGGGTGAATTCAGATCTGCTTTTCTTAAATAAGTTATATAGGGTGAATTCATAGTGTGTTCATATAAAAGAATTTAGTAAAAAGTTTATAATTAAAATTATTATTTTGGAACACCCTACCTTTTAAAACAAAACAGAAAACACATTCTTAATCATTAGATCCAAAATTATAAAGACACTATAATTTATGTTTATGTACATATTCATAATTCATATTAATATATTAATTATTTATATATTAAATATAATATTCATAATTATACTATTCTCAATATATAGTTATATTAGTCATACATTAATTATAGTATTTTATATTAAATATTCATATTGTAATGAATATTTATTATAATAAGCAGACTGCTATCTTGCATGCAGATTATATTAATTTGTGGATTGCATTTTCTTTACGGCTCTACAGTTTGCTTGAAATGATTTGTAATGTTGCGGTGAGCTTAGATCGAGCTCGGGAACTTCATCCAAAATTCTCACAATTGAGCCAATCTACTCTCCATCTGACTCTGCAAGTACAGTTTAGAATTTTAAGGCCCAATCTTAAGCTATGCCATTCGTGTATTTTTCTGCTGTTCTCATACAGATACAAATCAAAGTTATGTGGTTTTGCGGCTCATTTATGGTTCTACGGTTCGGGTATGCTCTGCAAAACCCTAACCCTAGCAGATATATATCGATGAGCAGAAATCACTGAGATAGGGATTGAAACAAACAGTGGGAGGGATTTATTCATGCCCAACTGAACGTACTCAGGTGCACAAGTTCCGGGATTGAAACAAACAGTGGGAGAGATTTATTCATGCCCAGCTGAACGTACTCAGGTGCACAAGTTCTTTCACCAACTCTTGAGTCTTGTTAAACTATTTCCACTCTATTTCCAATAATTCACAACATTTACCAAAACTTTTCAAAGGGAGACTCAGCAAAGTAGTCCTTCACCAACTCTCCAGTCTTGTTAAACTATTTCCTCTCTATTTCCAATAATTCACAACATTTACCAAAACCTTTCAAAGAAAGATTCAGCAAAGTAGTCTTGGAGACTCTTTACAAATATATAGAATCAATAGATAAAAATGGAGAAGAAAGAGAAAACAAAGCTTCATAAACAATTAGACAATGGAGAAGAAAGTAAAGACAAAGATTCAAAACAATAAAATATTAGGGTTAGAGGTTAAGTTGAAAAAAATGAAGATTAGAATACAAGAAATGGAAAAGAAAAGTCAAGAAAAGACATAATCAAGCCAATAAGGATATGTCAATAATCTAGAAAATCTTAATCTTAGGGACAAGATTAAAGAGCTAGAAGAAAATTTAAGTGAAGAGTTGGCCACAAATAGTTTGGAAAATCAATTGGATATTAAACCCATCAAAGAGAAAAAGAAAAATATTATAGAATTGGACCATGAGTACAACAAAACAACCTTGAACCTCATAATTTTTTGTTTAAAAGAGAAGAAAGATGAGGACACCTAGCACTAGTCAAGGAATAACTACAAAATAAATTACAAATTAAATAGGTTTTCCTCATAGGAGAAAAGAGATTGGGAAAAATAATTGAGCATAAAGATAGACTAATTCAAGTTAAAGTAACCTTTAATGACTATAAATATGACATATAAATGAATACCTCATTCCAGAAAACCAAGTTGAATTAAGGAAGGAAGTTCAAAAGGTAGAAAAAGCTAAGAACCAAGGAAAATGAGAAATAATTTGGAATAGAAAATATATTATTAGGGATAGAGACCCAAAAAAGTAATAAATAGGAATTTGTGATATATGTTATAATATAACATATATTATGTTGGAATTGTAGTGGTTTTCCATGGAGCAAAGGGTCTATGTTAACTTGGATCTTGAATGAAATTAATATTATATATTTTTTTGAAACTTAGGAATATGAATAATGTAACATCCCTTACATAGAAGGATTAGTCTTGTGGTCCATATAGAACAAGATATACTACTACATAGGGATTAGAAACATAGATGATTTTAGGGGCTAATTTTCCATGGTTTTTCCTAGAAAAAGATTCGATTTCCATTTTTTCTAAAAAAAGATTCGCCCAAATTCAATAGAATAAAATTATTTTACCTTAAAAATAGTCAAAATTTTATAGAAACTATATAAAATCCTTAGAAATTTGAATATTTTTACAAAACTATCGCGAAACATTTTACATTTTTCATATTAAGGACTACTAATATTAGCCCATGTATAGATTTCCATCCTTAAAATTATCCTTGATTAGAAGCATAGTTTTTACATTAAAAATAACATTTTCCTCACATTAGACTTCACAAGAGAGACTATTTCAATCACTGCATGTGGATAGATATTTTAGATATTAATGCGAAGGATGTTTACATAGAAATATGTTATTTTGTGCCTATTAATTATACTTTTTATACTAAAAAAAAAATCTAGATAAATATCCTCCTTACAATGGCTTATAACAAGATATGCTCGAAGACCTAAGTGAGAATTTATTTGGTACAAAACTAATCAAGATATGCATTTCTCAAGATCTAATTGTTTGTAATGGTCTAATGAATTTCTTGCAATCAAACCAAATGAGTTGTATTCATGGGCTTCCGAGCAATGTCTTAGATTACATGATATCTAATGATCTCGTACAAAATCAAATAGTAAAGTTTGACATCTTAAATGACAAGAGAATGACTTTGATCATAGGCCTTTATCCCTAACTCTAAACTTTATTAGGGGAAAAATCCTCATTTAAGAGAATTATAATAACCAATAGCAATTGATCTTCCACAAAGATAATGCTTCTCTTTTCTTAATTAAATGTTGAATTAAATATCTTATCAACTTAGTACAATATTGAAGACTTCTATCATAATTTAACAACAACCCTCTCTACCTCCATTAAAAAGTTCTCAATTGAGGCGATGTGTAGAAAGAAAATTAGAACAAGAAACCCTTCATATGATAAAGAGTGCATTATTGCTAGAAAGGCTATTATGGATAAGTAAGTGAAAGACGTTCAGAGTTGGAACACTCCCTTGAAAGAACGCGTGTTCATTCTTAGGAATGTGCATGCGTTCCTAAAGCCTTAGGTTTGGAGGCAACCAAACCTCCATGAGTAATTCCACATAGGTTTAGTGGCAAGAACGAATGCACGTTCTTAGGAATGTGCACACGTTCCCACTGATAATTTTTATAAAAGCAGTTGTGAGCAAGATTTGTGGTCATTGTGCACAAACCGCACTCTCGTTTATACTCTTATTGAGCGAATTTAGGAGCTAGAGAGGATATAGAGAGGGAGGATCATTTCCAGGTATGTTTAATTTATCATATTTTAACTCGATTTAGTCATTTCCAATTTTATTTTTTTCTTCCAAGAATCAAAATTAAAAAAAAAATGTAATTTTGTATTTTATTTAAAAAACCAACCTAATTTGTATGCCATGGATTTTAAATTGCAACATATATAATTTAATGGAACCCTGAGACATTGTAAGCCAATCAAAAGAAAACAAAAAAGATCAAAACCCCAACCAACCACAACCACCCAATGTAAACAGTCAAATTGAAGAGGGGTTGACTATATTAAGAACCCTTGAGGAACAATTAAGGGACATTAGAGAGCCTAACATAGTCTCCTTGGCCACTTATTTGGACATCATTGTGAATTCCATTTGAAGTGCCCAAGGGAAATTGACCTCTATTCCTGATTATAGGGAAATAATGTATTATTACTACAACACTTGTTTGGATAGAAACCAAGTGAAAGAGCTGGGCATTTCAAAACCACAAATACTATCTATTTTTAGGGATCCTAGAACTGGAAAATAACTACCATTGAACAAGAAACACATCTCCATTGACTGGTGCATCCATCCCCAAATTAGTCAAAATTGGATGGATAGGTGGTATATGGTTTTTTATAAGTCTCCTTGTAATAACAAGGAGGTGCTCTTATATTTTATGAGAAAATGATGCGATGAGTTTATTATGGGTAATCATGTCAACTAATTTGACATTGGAGAATTCTATAGGGTGGGTCTAGGGTTCGCACAACACCAAGAGCATGTCAGGCACGACCCCGTGTTAGGTCCTCATCCCCCTAGCTGAAGGCATGACCCCCTACCCAACATCCTCCTATTGCAGAGAGCTTGCAATAGATAAAGCTAGCCATTTTATCATTGCATCATATCCTAGTGCAACACAATAGCTTTGTTGCACTATCTTGGCAAGAGGTGTCTACCAGTGATATTGATAGAGGGATTGGAGGTTCAACATGCAGGGAAAATTACAATGAGGAGAGGAAACATGGACATAGAAGTCGTCCATGTGAACCTCACAGATGCTCGAGCTTTGGGTAGACATGCTATGGGCCTATAGAG
>SNQJ01S0099874.1:16016-35620 GCA_010110895.2 Picea sitchensis
TTCCTAGTCATGGTGATTTGACAAGGAATGATAAAGACTCAATATGCTATATGTTATTATATATGGACCAAGAGTGAGCTCATCTCAGAGGGAGTCAATTGGATCAAAAGGGAGAACCAAAAAAGGAGTTTCTCCTCAGTTCAGGTGGGAGAGAGATGTCTCCCAAGACTGAAATACAAGTGTCATGAGTCTAGGGTGAAGTGTATATACTTCATAGACAAGATTGGTATGATGCATAATGTCTCCCTCATTGAGAGGGAGTGTTGATGTTTGGACAACATCGGGAAGATATTCTCTTAGAATAATAATTAATAATATAATTATTGATTATTAAATATCATATATAATAAGTAAATGATAATAATAAATAGTTATTGATTATTTAAGGGATGCATCCTTTCATGGATGGTCACCACATTTTCCTATATATGGAACACGCATCATTGTAATAATATATCGATTATATCTCATATGAATAAAAAAAACAAAAACATCATGGAAATAACATTCAAATTGAATATATTTCTCGTACATGTCAACAAGGATGTGTGGTATGTGGAAGGATTCTGTCATTTCCTAAATAATCTTTGTGTACCATAGTTGGAAAGCCGCATTTTTCTTGCGTTGGATGTTCTTTTCTTCATTGTATTATATCTCATTGAATTTGGGTGTGGGGAATGATTGATTAACTTGGGTATCGTATTTCTGGCCTAGTGATGGATACCACACTATCATTGCAAGACTAATAGTGGCTTCCACACTATCATTGCAAGTAGGAGTAACACCCAACTTTAATGAAACTCCTTTCCACAGTCTTGCACATCCATGTAGTCCTAGATGAACTTTTTCATTAAGTATTGAGACTAGCACATATTGATGCCTTGGATGCATTGATCAGCTGTCGAGATTACCCCCAGTGGGCACTCATCCTTATAACACTTGTGCATCATTTTATAGGAAAGAACCTGGATGTAAAAATGGACTTGGTCATCATTGATAGCAGAAATAACTACTCCTCTCATTCCTCTATGTGTACCATATATTTGGTACACTTCTTCTTGCTTGGCATATCGTGACACTACCACGTCAGTAGGATCCTCCCATGTTATGGGAAGGACCAAGACTTGGCTTATTGCATTGATGTCAACTTGGTATGGGTATTCTATCCAGAGGAATCCTCCATGAAACCTATTGAGTAAGAACCTGACACATGAGTTGATATTTTGGTTGCACCTGAAATGGGGAACATCTAATATTGTCATTATCCATGACTTGTATATGGGCTTGGCCCATACTTTGGCTACCAATTTCCCTCTTGTAAGGATTTCTATGTAGAAATCAAAGTGCAATTCAGGGAACTTCACCTCATCTTGTATGTTGTAATCTAGATACTTGAGGTTGGGAACCATGTCTAATAGAGTTCCTCTGATGTTTACCTCACTAGGATTTTTGACCTCGGGCATCCAATCCTTTACTACTTTCATCTTGGCTCACACATTAGGCTTTATTAAGGAAGAAATTGTTCTAGTCAACTTTGGGCTCAACTCGCTTGTTGTTCTGCCACACAATGCTCTTGAGTTATGCACTTTTGCATTGTACCAATTGTGAAATAGAAGGGTTTAACACATTGAACACTTGATGTCGACATGCTCAATTTTCACTTCACTTGGCTTTGGTCACTCTAAACTTCACTTTATTCTTTCTATGGACTTTTCTCTCGGCTCACTCTAAACTTTACAATCATCGAATAATTGTGTAGTGGTGTAGTGGGAACTGTAAATACTTGTGCATGCAATTCCCTCCATTATAGTTTCTTGCATAGATATCCACTTAGAGGTGCTCCTGTCATAAATTTTGACAGAGGATATGTTATACTATCATAACCGTCCATGTTCCCTTTGGGAATTGTTTCCATAACTATTTTCATTCTATGTGCAATCATGACCTATCCTAGCTCAACTATCTATCTCTTCACCACTTTAGGTTCTTATGTGTCCCTTCGCCTAGTTGTCACATCCAGTTGGTCTGTCCTATGGATTTTACTGTGGAAATCAAAGCTCAAAATTTTGTTGTATCTTTTAAATAATTGTGTTATGGCTTGTCCTATCTCATGGATTACCTAGATTTTTCCTATCCTACTAAACATTGCATACTTATAAATTCATTTAATCCTACCTACCTTACTTCTACTCTATGCTAACATCAAAACTTCATCAATTCATGGATCATCTGACCCCTATGGGACGTAATATACCTTCAGTCGACTATCATTGATCAATACTTTAAGGGGATGATGTTGGAGTGTCTCTAACTTTTCCACACCATCCTTTTTTATGTATGCAATCCTAAAGGGTCCTAGCCACTTCTTGCACAACTTTAGAGGGTGCTTTATGAACTTGCTATCATACAATAATATGAAAGATCTCTATTGTATAGTATTGCACTAAATGTTGTGATCATGCTAGGTCTTCTGTCTCTGTTTCTCTACCTTGTGGCTATATCCCATAATCAATCAACCATCTTCCAATTCCAATAACTCATCAAATTGTTTTTGCAGTGATTGATAATTTGACATCTATTTTTCAACCGTAATCGTGAGACTTGGCACCACAAATTCTAATGGCATTAATGCTTCTTTTCCATAAACTAACTTAAATGGTGTGTGTTTTATCAATGTCTTGTAGGTAGTTCTATATTCCCAAAATATTGTTGTAACATGTTGATCCCAATCATTGTGTTGTACATTGAATACCTTGGTTAGTCAATTCTCCAATATCTTGTTGAATGTGTTTATAGTTCCATTGGCTCGTGGGTGATATGGTGTGCTCTTCTGATGATGGATCTTGAACTCTTGAGTTAGTGTGCATATGGTGTCATTCAAGAATTTCATGTATTTATCACTCATCAGTGTCTTTGGGCATCCAAACCTGGTGATAATGTTCTCAAAAACAAGTCACATGGTCGTTTTTACACTACAATACTTTACTGATATAGATTATTCCCAATGGATCAAGTATTTTATCACGGTGATAAAACAATGCACACTGGTTTTGTGCACCAAGGGATTGATCAACCCTATAAAGTCAATTCCCCACTTCTCAAAAGGATCTAGTGTACTCGAGAGAAAGAGGGGTGGTTCATCTCACCTTGATGGCTTCTTGGTCAATTGGAAAATGTCACAACACTTACATTAATGCTTCAATTATCCAAATAGTGACAACCATGATAATCCCACTCGTAGTGTTGATTTTTCTTGGATTCAACCCTTGGTATGCTCTGATAGCATGTTGAAATTTATCCTACTCAACTCTTGACAATTAGCTAAACAAAAATCACTTTATGTACTAAAAGAACAATTGAGTAATTAAATAAACATGTAGTGGAAGAATAAATAAGGAAACCAAATCAAACACATATGAACACCAAAATTTTGTAGTATAAACCCCTGGAAAAACCCTGGATGGAAAACCAGTTCCGAGAATGATTGTATTATGCTAAAATCAGGGTTCCCGTAATAGGGATAATGGCCCACTGAGAGAAATACATATACATACTAACCTGACAAGGTCTGACTTGTTGTACAACCATTTCTAGCATGTGTTTCGAGGCATACAAGATTCACCTTCTTATGAATCACATATATATCCAATTCACCTCACTGTGAACCACATATTCACACAGAAAACGTGTATGACAAGTTTTGTATGATATGACACTCTCTCATGGCTTCCTTAGACTAAAACCCACATGTGTAAGACTATGTTATCTCTTCACCTTTACTTTATCTATAGATGGATGATCTAGGAGGATCTGAAATGCTCAGAAAACAAAGTTATCCAATGCTCATTAAATATACACCATCATTAATTTCTTGTCGCAACCTATCTGGTGGCACAAACGGATCGAAAAATGGATTTTGTATGCAAAAGTTATCACAATCTGAAGTTTGGTTCAAACAGGTAAAATGTAAATAGTCAAAAGGTCAAAGTGACACATGGCATATTCACCATGTGACACTTGGCATCTTTTGTGCTTGACAAGTGCCAGATCCTGAAACTGACACATGACATTTCAGATCTCGACATTTGGTAGTTTCTGATGTTGATAAGTGGCAAGGGGTGATCGGTCCACATGGTATGGTTTTGGCCAACCATGGGCTGAGACATGGCCGAATCACAGGGTTCCACGTGTCACCCTGGATGGGGCCTAAAAGGGACAAATGAAAAATGTTGTATAACTCCATGGGAGTTGAACCCATGACCTATCATTATAACAAAATCCTATCACTAATGCACTAGCCACAAAGGCAAGAAACGAACTTTAGAAATATATCCACTTTTTAAAAATTAAACATTCAACACCTTTTCATGGCTAAGGGAGGTGCACCCTATTGGGCATTGGGTCATATGACAGGGGGTGTGGCCTGGGTGTGGGGGATTAAAGGGTCTAGCACCAGGCCACATGTCATCTGTGCAACCACAAAAAGGGGCGCACACCCTATTTTTGGGTGCTTAACCATTATTTTCCAATTTATTGGGGTTTTCCCTTATTTTAATGGATTTTTGCTGATTTTTGTGGATTTTTGGCCAAAAGGAGTGGATTTGGAGCCATGGAAGAGACCATATTGTTGGGAGAAGTTGTGAATTCTACCCCAACTCTTTTTCTACATAAACTAGGCTTGTGTGCCATCAAGACACAATGATTTTGTTGCAGGGATGTGGAGAGAAATATTATAGAAGAGAGACAATTTGTGTCATTTATCATATTGTAAGAGGCCTTTTGAGCCCATTCGAGAGAGGCTTTTGGTGAGGTGTTTGCATCTGATCATGGAGGTCATGTACAACATATGCATAATGTTTTTGCAAAATATTGTAATCAACTTGTTGATGTAATTGAGCATTTGGAAGAGAAATAAAGTGGTCACCACTAGAAGTAGGACCCGAAGACATAGCCACACCTTTGTGAACTCTGTTATCAAAATTACTGTGTCTCTATTTCTCTCTTTCTTTTGTCCTTCCTTATTTAATTTTTGCACTTAATAATTGTTAATTATGCATAATAACTATGAGTTTATGTGTTTCACATTCTTATCGATCCAGTGCATAAGATACATAAACTTAACTTGCAAAGTTTGTCAGTAAAACCTATCATTTTCAGATCAATTTTTTGGTATCAGATCTTTTGGTTTTGAAGATTTGACAAGAATTGCAAGCATTGCCAGATCTAAACTCAAGCGAGGAGAAGGAAAACTTGAGGCTTTTAATACATAGATTCAAAGTATACCTCGTAAACATGAAATGTATTCACCGAGGAAGCTAGGTCCTTATGCATATGAGGATGATTTATTCGAGGCATTTCAATTGATGAAATCCATGGTAGAGGAGCTTTACCATGAAAGAGGATAACAAGTGATTTCAAAGGCTGAAGAAGGTGAATCTTCAGTAAGAGCAGAAGGAGTAGTTGAAGGTGGTGGACCTTTAGAACCTTCTTCCCCTTCATCCTCGTCATCTACAAGTGAAACAAGTGTACATTCCTCCAAGGATAAGCAACCTAAAAAAACTCATCATTCTTCTAATATGTCTTTATTAAAGCTTGATGTAAAATGTAAATTACCCACTTATGATGGTGAATTAAATGCAAAAAATCTAGATAATTGGGTTAGACAACTTGAAGTCTATTGCAGTATGCAAAGGATTGTTGATGATGAAACAATGATCCAACTTTCTAGTCTCAAATTAGGACGCACAACTCTTATATGGTAGGAAAGCAAAAGTAAAGATGATCTCAGGAAAAGTGGTAAAACAATCTCTTCCTGGAATGATTTTGTTACTGCATTGAAGAAACAATTTTATCCATTAGCATGCATGCAATAGGAAATGATGAATTGACAAAGTTTAAGGTAAGATAAAGGTCAAAGTTTACAAGAGTATACTCAAGCATTTCATAAGAAAGCATTAATATTGGGTATTCCTTTATATGCACAGGAGACACTTCTAAATATTTTGGTGGTCTGCATTCTTATCTCAAGCATACTATTCTTATGTTAAATCCTTGTAACTTTGATGAAKTATGTGTACAAACCATTCACATTGAATCAGGTAAAATGAATGTTAGTGATAGTGTTTCTACAGATGCCTTACAAGGAAAGGATTCAAGGAAAAGAAAAGAGAAAGAGAAGAAGACAACCATAATGAAAAAGGAGAAGCCTACTTGCAAGCATTGCAAGAAGGAAGTCCATGATGAATATCATTGTTGGATCTTACATCCTGAGTTAAAGACAAAGAAGTATGTCAATCAAGGGAGAAAGAATACCACAACTGCAATAGTTCAAGTAGATCTGGGATCATACTCCGACGATGAGACTAAAATTGTAGCTACATGAATCCAAGGTATAACTTATGTTGCAAGTACTAGCTCTTCTAATTCAAATGTTTAAAATGATGAGTGTAAAAGGAGTGAACTTTTCCACATAGGGGTCATAACAAATAATGTTAAAGTTAATAATCTTGTAGATGGTGGATCACAAGCCAATCTAATTAGTGAAGAGGTTGTAAATAATTTGGGACTTGAAACTAAGCCACATCCTAGACCATTTCCATTGGGATGGATATGTGGTGATAATAATTTGCAAGTAACCAACCAATGTAAAATTAAGTTTGCAATCACTTCTAAGTATGTTGATGAAGTAGAGCTTGACATAGTGCCATTGGATATATGTGGAATTGTCATGGAAATCCCTTACCTTTATGATAGAAAATCCATATTATACAGGGAGGAAAATAAATATTTCTTCAAGAATTATGGGAAAGAGTATATTGTTTGTGCTCATCGCATGAAAAATGACAGATCTTTTGCAACTACAGGGTAGTTAAAAAGAATGGTAAATGAAAGAAAGAGTTTAACACTTATGTCTGTAACAAATCAGAAAGAAAGTGATGCTAAACATGAAATCATTAAGTATGTTGAAGTGTCACAAGAAGTACAACATGAGGTTCAACTGCATATTTTGGTTATTGTTCGTGTTCAGAAGAGGAAGCATGTTTTTTCATTCTCATTCGCATATTCAATATTGTTGTTTAGTTTGTTTCTATTCAGTGGTGTATGGCTGCTAACTGCGACAAAGAATGTAGATGACTATGCAATAGATGGGATGATTACTTTGATAAACAATGCTATCTCAATTTTCATGTTTGTTGTGGTTAGTTAGGTGATTATTGTCCAAGGAGAAAGGATGGATGATACAAGACAAGTGGGGAGACAATACCCTCACTTCTTACCTATGTAAAACCAGGATTTTGGTGGTCCAAAATCTTCAAGTGGGGAGGATTGATCCAGGAGGATCTTAAATACTCAAAAATAAAAGTTCTCCAATGCTCATGAAATCTACACCATCGCAAAGTGCTCGTCACAATATTTGTGGTGGTGCAAATGGATTGAAAAACGAAGTCCGTATGCAAATGTTATCACAATCTGAAGTTTGGGTCAAAAAAGTAAAAATTCAATAGTCCAAGGGTCAAAGTGACACGTGGCATATTCAACATGTGACACTTGGCATATTATGTTTTTAACAGGTGGTAGCTCCTGAAATCGACACATGACATTTCAGATCTCGACATTTGGCGGTTTTTGATGTTGACAAGTGGCAAGGGATGATTGGTCCACATGGTATGGTTTTGGCCAACCATGGGTTGACACATGGCCCATTCACAGGGTTCCATGTGTCACCCTGGATGGGGCCTAAAATGGATGAATGAAGAATGTTGCATAACTCCATGGGATTTGAACCCATCACCTATCAATATAACAGAGTCTTAGCACTAATGCACTAGCTGCAAAGGCAAGAATCAAATTTTAGAAATATATCCATTTTTAAAAAATTAAACAATAAGCACATTTTCATGTCTAAGGGAGGCGCACCCTATTGCGCGCTAGTTCATATGAAATGGGTTGTGACCAGGGGCATGTCCTGGGTGTGGGGGCTTAAAGGGTCTAGCACCAGGCCACATGTCACCCATGGAACCACAAAAAAGGATGTGTGCCCTATTTTTGGGTGCTTAACCATTATTTTCCAATTTAGTGGGTTTTACCTTATTTTAATAGAGTTTTGCCGATTTCTGTGGATTTTTGGCCAAAAAGAGTGGATTTGGAGCCCAGGAAGAGGTCATATTGTTGGGAGAAGTTGGAAAATTGACCCCAATGCTTTTTCTATATAAACCAATCTTGTGTGCCATCAACATACAATGATTTTATTGTAGGGATGTGGAGAGAAAGATTATAGAAGAGAGACCATTTTTTCCAGTCCTCATGTTGTAAGAAGCCTTTTGAGCCCATTTGAGAGAGGATTTTGGTGAGGTATTTACATCTGATCAGGGAGGTCATGCACATCATATGCATAGTGTTATTGCAGTAGATTGTAATCAGCCTATTGATGTAATTGAGCATTTGGAGAAGAGAAATAAAGTGGTCACCACTAGAAGAGGGACCCAAAGACGTAGCCACACCTTGGTGACTCTGTTATCAAACTTCTAGTGTCTCTATTTATTTCTTGTTGTTGTCCTTCCTTCTTTAATTTATGCACTTAATAATTTTTAATTCAACATAATAACTATGAGTTTATGTGTTTCACATTCTTATCGATCTGATGCATAAGATACATAAACTTAACTTGCAAATTTTATCAGTAAAACCTCTCATTTTCATATCCATGGAAGTCCTTCTCCTTCCCTATCCAATATCTCCTTGAATCTCTCAAGTGTCTAAGTGTCTTTCTCCTTCAACCTAGCATTGCTTTTATAATCACGAGTTATAGTATTTCTAATCTCAAAAGTGATCTACGATTGAGATTACTTCTCACACTCACCTGAGATTTAGATTACATGTTGCATACTATGTACTTTTAACATGTTTCTTAAATAAATCATATAGCTGATTGCATAATTAATTAATAAAATAAATTTAATTTAATGATTCCTTTAATTAAAGTAAATTCAAGAGTAGAAGGCTTTGGATAATTTCCACACATGTAGACATATAAACCTATGCATAAATACATGTTTGATGCTACCACTAACATCAACACTCCATCTTAGCGAGGAAGGTATTCTTCACCACTACAAGACTGTCTCTAAAGAATACAAACTTCCCTTTCTCCAAGGCTTTGTTAGAATATCTTCACCTTCTCATCTGTGGAAATATATTGAAGCTTCATTGCTCCTTTCTCGATCATATCCCGAATGAAATGATATATGATATCAATATGCTTGGACCTATCATGGAATAATGGATTCTCAAAGATTTTGATACAACTCTTATTATGACAGTATATCATCGTAGGCTCCAACTCTTGACCAAATAAACCTGTAAGAAAATTTTGAAGCCAAATGGCTTCACATCTAGCCATACTTGTTTCCATATACTCTATCTCTTATGAACTGAGTGCTACAGAAGTTTGATTCTTAATGAACCAAGTAATCACTATTGATCCCAAGGTGAAGTAACACCTTGAAGTGCTCTTTCTTTCTACTACACTACCTGTCCAATCCAAGTCTGTATATCCCTACAAATGTACTCCATCTACTGCAAGATATCTCAATCCATACTCCACTGTACCTGTCAAGTACCTGAGCACACGTTTTTCTACAATCCAATGCACCTACCTAGGATCTACCATGAACCTATTCAAGGTGTTCACAACAAAATGAATATCTATCCTGGTGCTGACCAAATACATCAAGGACCCTACTAGTTTACTGTATATCCTGGGATCCACCAACTCTTAATCTAAAGTGTTAATCTTCTTCAAATTGGTAATCATAAGTGTAGCCATCGATTTACAGTCCTCCATATTGAATATCCTCAAGATATCTACTTCATACTTCCCTTGTCCAAGGAATATATCTCTTGATACCTGCCATACCTCTAACCCAAATAAATAATGCATTAAGCCATGTCTTTCATCTCAAACTCACTAGCCAAATTTTCTTTGCACCCTGCAATAAGCTCCTTTGCACTTGTGAGAAATTAATCATCAACATAAAAAACCAAGATGATAGGATCCTATCCAAAAAGTATGAAGTACAAGTTAGGATAAACCTCATTCTTGGTAAAGCCCATACTCTGCAAGTATCCATCGATCCTAGAATACCATGCCCTGGGTTCTTGTTTGAGTCTGTACAAGGATTTCTTAAGCCTACACACATGAGAATCCCTCCCATCTACCTAAAATACCTAAGGTTGTTCTATGTATTCTTCATCCTCAATGATCTCATTGAGGAACGTTGTTTTCACATCCATATAATGTATCCTCCACTTCATAACTAAAATAATAGAAATAACAACTCAAATAGAAGAATACCTGGCGACGAGAGAAAATGTCTCCCCGTAGTCCACTCCCTCTTTCTTGGAGAACCCTATCACCACAAACCTCACCTTGAACTTATCTATGATACCATATACATCTTTCTTGATCTTGTAAAGCCACTTGAAAATCACAAATGTCTTCCCTTCTAATCTCAACAATATGACCAAAACATCATTCCTCATAATAGAGTTGTACTCCTCTACCATGGAATCCCACCATACCCATTGATCTGTTACTTCCTAAAAACTATAAGGATCAACATCAATGATTCTACTCATAACTTCCATATAGTTCATAAACTTCTTAGGCAACCTTCTCTCTCTGACATCACTCTTAGGAGCCTCACCGACATCCCTCGATGTCTGTACTAGCCACCTGGGTCTCTTGGTATGGATGGAAGGGGATAAATATTCCTCTCTACCTGAAGTCTGAACTAATCACTATTGATCATCCTTCAGATCCTGTTGATCCTTGTCCTTTGTCACTGCTAATGACTCCTCAGTACTCCTAGATATTAAGTTATCCTCGAACTTCACATATCTTCTCACAACTATCTTCCATTGTGTTATAGTGAAGATCATCTAAGCCTTTGAGGTCTCATTGTACCCCACAAATATACCTTTATATTCTAAATGTTCTAGCTTCATACTCTTCTCCACTGAAACATGGATGTAAACTGGACAACTAAAGATCCTCAAATTTCCTATCTTTGGATTCACCCCCGAGAATTCATCCTCTGGAGTCTTGTACCCCAATATCCTATGAGGACTCATGTTCTACACATACACCTCCATATTACATGCCTCTTCCCATAAAGACATGGGAAACTCCTAATCATGTATCATAGCCTTGGAAGAACCGATAATGGACAGATTCTTTCTCTTTGCATCCCCATTCTTATGATGGTTGTATGAGACTATTAGCTCCCTCTTGATCCCTGACTTCTTGCAGAAATACTTGAAGTCATTGGAGGTGTACTCTCCCCCATTATCCAACCTCAATACATTTATCTTATTACCTATCTAATTCTCTATTTAATCCCTAAACTATTGAAACCGAATGAATACCTCAGTCCTCATGCTTGGTCCTCATAAATAAGATCCACACTTTCTTGAAGAAATCATCAATAAACATCACATAGTATGAATATCCTTGTAATGATGATGTTGAAATCAGCTCACTCACATATGAGTGAATAATATCCAATATCCCCTTGGACCTACTATCATTGATAGTAAAAGAAGCCTTGGAATTCTTTCCAAGTGCACACCCTTTGCACACTCCCTGCTACACAACCCTAAACTCTAGAAGACTTGTAATAATCTCCCTCAGAATCGCCAATTCTCTGTAGTTTAGGTGTCCGAACCTCTTGTGCCACAACTCACATAGGTTGTCACTGTCGTGTACCAAAGCCTGAACAATATTTCCATGAAACCTGTATAAAGTTCCTTCTCTAACCCTAATGACCATTGGATTGTCTGGGATAGATTTCTTTGGATGTATGAGTACCTACCCTCTATAAAAAGTAACAACAAAACCTATGTCCTCCATAGCTAATACTGAAAGAAAATTCTTCTTCAAACCTGGTACACAAAGCACATCATAGGCATCGAACAAACCTTCTAACTTGAGATGGAACATAATTGTTCCCTCTCCCTTTACTGCATACTTGGCATCATCACCAAGCTCCACATGAACATTTGAGTCCCTATCTATCAGACTGCTAAATATCTCCCATGCTTCTTGTCATATGACAAGATGCACCACTTTCCAAGAACCAAGAACTCCTCACTTTTTTTATAGTAGAAAGGAAAGAAACCATTGAGTAAGAATTCTCAGATTTTGCTACAAAGTCAACAAGTTGCGTCTCTTCTAATGTTGTTATATGCGTCTTTCCATTACCCTTCTTCTTCTTTTCCGGACACTGAGATGCATACTGTACATTCGTATGACATGAGAAGCACTTTGTTTTACTCAATTCCTTGTTCTTCCCTAGCTGTAAATATCCTCCATCATTGTTACCCTTCTTGAAAAAAACCTTTCCTTTTCCCTTTCTTGTCTTAATGACAAGAGCCAAGTTATCTTCACTACCTCCCTGCTTGCTACTCTTTGAATCCTCCCTAGTCTATTCTTGGATGCAATCATCCCAAAGTCTCTTCCAATCTGGGATATTTTCCCAAGTGCAAACTCCTTTGAAAATGGTTCCCATGAATTGGAAATACCATTAAGTGCCACATTCACGAGCTCAGCATCCTCAATTTTCTCCCTTGTGGCTACAAGTTTATCATGTACCTATGTGATACTCATGAGATAGTTGGTAACATTATCTTATCTATACATCTAAACCGATTTGAGTTTATTCCTTAAGACCATCTTCCTATACACGTTCCTTCTTTGGAATAAAATTACCAATGCATCAAACATATCTTTGGATACATTCTTCTCGTTTAGGTGAGGGATTATATGATCCTTCAGTGAATCTGGGAGGACCCTTTCTTCTTTGATCTCCTTCTTATTGTGATCATCTAAAGTTGTCGGATATATCGGTGGAGTAACTACTTTATCCACTAACTCCCAAAGGTCATACTCATTCAATGCCAAAGTCACTCTTGCTTTCCAAGATAGGAAGTTGGATGATCCATCCAATGTGTCTTCAACTCTCAATGGTACTACTGCCATCCCTAAGACCTAATAAACTTCCCTGGAAATAAGCTGCTAATGGAAAAATTCCCTTGTACAGATCTGCACGGCCTACATGAGAATATCAATACTGAAAAGAACATATATATGTGATTCGACACACTGCAAATCATGCATTTACATAATTCAATCCACTACAAATAACATATGCCTTTGTACGTCTACAAAAACCTAGCTCTGCCTCAGTACGACTATTTCCATGAAAATTAGTCCTTCGATTTCCTTCTGTTGGTTATGAATCTGCTATGGATCTAAGATCCGGCTTCCCTTCAGAGCACCTACTCAGATACCATGTTGATTTTTCCTGGATTCAGCCTTTGTTACGCTCTAATACCATGTTGATATTTCCTATATTCAACCCTTGGTATGCACTAATACCATGTTGAAATTTCTCCTACTCAACACGTGACAATTAGCTCAAAACAAAATCACTTTATCTACTAAAATCACAAGTGACTAATAAACTAAACATGAATCGAAAGAATAAATAAGGAAACCAAATAAAAAACATAAGAACAACAAACATTTCGGGTATAAACCCCTGGAAAAACCCCAAAGGGAAAACTAGTGCTAAGAATGATTTTATTATACTAAAATCAGGGCTCTCGTAATAGTGATAATGGCCCACTGAGAGAAACACAATTTCATACTAACCCAAAAAGGTATGACCTGTTGTACGACCAGTTCTAGCATGGTTTTTGAGGCATACATGATTCTTCATCTTTTGAATCATGTATAGACATGATTTGCCTCACTGATAACCATGTTTTCGTACGAAAAACTTATACAACAAGTTCTGTATGATATAACACTCTCCTATGGCTTCCTTAGACTGAAACCCACCTATGTAAGCATTTGTTCTCTTTTGTCATTGAATTGATCTCTATATGGAATTTATTATCCTTCCTTATCTAATATCTCCTTGAATCTTTCAAGTGTCTCTCAAGTGTCTTTCTCCTTCACCCTAGCCTTGATTTTATAATCATGAGTTATAATTTATTTCTAATCTCAAAAGTGATCTATGACTGATATTACTTCTCACACTCACTTGAGATTTAGATTACATGTTTCATGTTAAGTAATTTTAGCATGTTTATTAAATAAATCAATTAACTAATTACATAATTAATTAATAAAAGAAATTTAATTTAATAATTCCTTTAATTAAAGTAAATTCAAGAGTAGAAGGATTTGAACAACTTCTACATGTCTAGACACATAGACCTATGCAAAAATGCATGTCCAATGCTATCACTAACATCAACATGCAACACTTTCCATGTAGTTTCCTTACTTGTGCTATGTTGATCCAAGAGGATCCATAATGCTAAAAAATTGATCATCTCAAATGCTAATGAAAATGACTTCATTGCGTAGAGGTTGATGAGATATTTTCACCGCAATATGAACAACCACAAATGGACATCATATGAAGAAGTTATGGTGTTATGAATATTTTGACCAACAAGAAAAAATCCAAACATAGAAGGACATGTGGCAGTGCCAAAACATGACACATGGCACTATACGGATGACACATGTCATCACTAGTGGGATGACATGTGGAAACACAAAATGATGTGGCAGGATGTTAATGTGGAAGAGACACATGGAATCCATATAGATGAGGTGGCACATATGTGGTCGTGGCATGCACCAATGATAAGTTGACATGTGGCACCTCCATCGTGGCTTCAAAGAGTGTGCTAACCTCCATCATGGTTTAATGTTATGTATTTATGTATGGTTTGTTACAACCATATATTAAATAAACCAACAAATTTCCCATTTGGTGGATCAAACCCAGAACCTTCGGTATATATTCCAAAACTTTAACCATTATGGAAACAACTTCTATTATGCTAAGTAATGGAATTTAATTAGTTTTGTTCTGAAATTAATTTATGTTATAACAATGCCAATGGATTTAGATCTGGTTTTTATCCTATTTAATGAGCACGAATTTTAGTGAAGAGGTGCAAAGTTCTATCAAACATATAGGCATAGATCCTGAGGTGGGAATTTTGATAGTGTGTGGAAGTTGTACCTTTGTCTCGAAGTTCATGCCAAGGGGGGTCCTTGGCATTGTGTCCAAATATGGGCAAGTTTATACTATTTTTTTMTCATTTTTCCAAGAGGGATATGATGGTGATATCAATTTTGTGCTAAAGTACTATGTACGGAAATCTTAGTACGATTTTCTATGTAGGAGATCTATAGTCTCATTTAGCGTGCCAAAGTGGGTCTTTGGGMAACTATTCAGAACATAGTTGAGTTTATACTCATCTTATTATAATTTTGAGAGGAATTTAGTGGTGACCTATGTTTATGGGTTTGAGCAGCAAAATTGAAGGGTGTCTTCAAATTTTCCATTGTAAGTCATCATTGTATCAAAAATTTGAGCATTAATAGAGAAGTCTCACTATTTGGAAGTGGACCTAGAGATGTATCCCATGAGGGGTGAACTCCATTATCAACTCTTTTCTTCTTAGTTCTTTTATTTTTTGCTATGTTATCTCTCATTTTTCTACAAGTTAATCATCAGTTAATGAATTTTTGGATAAGGGGATTCACATGTTATTTTTCAAATAGTCAAGACAATCATAATTTTTCGAATCAGGTTGTCCATTAATGTAAGCTTAAGAATTCATTTTACATCTAAGGATTTTCGGATCAAGTTGGGATCAGAGCTGGTTTGACGTGTATTTTCAAGTGAATACTTACGAGGTCCAAACTCAAGCTTCGTGAAGAATATTTTGAAGAGTACATTCTTGATATTGTTTCGAGGTGTGCATTTCAAAAGTAGAAATGGCTTCAAAAAAATATGAGGATTCTTCTAATCCAAATCCTTTTGGTACTGAAGAGGCATTGTTTTCCTCATTCATGGCAATGAAAACCATGGTGGAAGAAATGTATGAAGACCAAAAAAAGGCCAAGGGAACTGGTGGTGAAGGAAAAGGAAAGCCACATAAATTTGAGAAGTAATCCAAGGGAAAAGATGAGGATACATCTCCTATGAAAAAGAGACCATCTTATAGAGTTGGTTTACATGAAAGGGTGTCTGAGGTATGCCATGAAAATGATGCATCATGTTCTTTTTCTTTCCATCAAGGTGAAAATGATTATTTGAATGAATTTAAGGAGCATACTTATGGTATTGGATTTAAGCTACTAACCAAGATGTGATATGATGGGAAAGGTCTTGACATCAATGTCCAAGGAATGACTATTCCCATATAGATAGAGGGAAGACCTTGTTATGCAGGATCGGGATATGGAAAAGAAAGAGATGGATAATTCTCTAAGAAAACTGAAGTAATGGAATTTTCAAATGAAGAGGTTCAGATACTTCATAAGACATTATTTTTACCATAAAAACCTTCCATCCCTGGGAAAATCATATCCGAGAAGAGGTGAGAATTCCAAGGAAGGAATGAAAATATTTTCCACTCATGAGACTGGAATAAAGGGCAGTCCTAAAAGGTTTGGTAATCATCACGACGTTTTCTTTAATCATGGAAAGAATAGTCCAATAACATGAAACTTATGGTCTATGTAATCATGTGCTTTATATGGATTTAATAACCATTGTATGGAAAAATGTTGGAAAAGACAATACTTGAAGAAGAATTCATCTAGCAAGAAGGCAAGAAGCAAAGGACATTTCCCAAAGTAGAATAGGGGGAATGACAAGAAAGGATTGTAGTTCTAGGACAAGAACAAGAACTTTTTCACTCATTGTGGTATGAGTGGTCATTGAATTGAAAAGTTTTGGACACTTCATCCACAACTTTTTCCGAAGAAGAACCAAGAATATGTGAAAGAACTTACAAGGAGACATGAAACCTCTGCTAAAGTTGATAATGTTGCTAAGAAATTTGAGAAGGAATTCATTTCAATGGTTTTTCTTAGTAGTATAGTGTATGAAGACATTGAGGTATGGTTTATGGATAGTGGCTCATCTCACCACATGACAGGAACAAGTTCAATATTCCTTAGATTTTCATAAATAGAATTAGACTTCTATGTGGGACCTGGGACCAATACCAGACATGCAGTGAAGGGAGTTGGATATGTGATCGTACATCTTGATTCAGAAGGATTTATGGGGATACAACAGTTGTTGTTTGTTCCAAAATTGAAAGTGAATTTTCTCTCATTATCATCTTTTGAAGATGAGGGATATGGAGTTGCATTCCAAGATGGACACGTACTCATATATTTAAAGAAAGATACTTAGGACACATCAATGGTTCTTGGTGTCAGAAATGAGAGATTATATAGTTTTTTTGGACGACCTATAATTGAATCCAGTGGGTTCCTGGATTCAAAGTCAAAAACAATGTCAAAGATAGATTTAGAGACAATGTTAGAGACAAGAAGTTGTGAGGATCCTTCCAATATTTTTAGATGAAGAATCCCCACCTATCCATTCCCAATATAGGTGATGTCGACGCCCTCAACCCGGAGATCGGAAGGTCCATGTCACCACAGGATCTTTCCTTCCCTTCGGCTCGAAGAAATCTAAACACTCTTCTATTTCCCTATCAGGAAATCTATACCCACAACAACTCTCATGGGATCCCCTCTTTACACTTGGGAGATCAGACTTCGTGACTTCGCGAGGTTAGTGGTCGAGCGTTGGACTCTGGAATCCCCGAAACCCGACAACAGTCAACGCTAACCCTTTCCTTCTCCTTTCGGGATTTTCCCTATCGCGATTTCGGCAATCGCGATGTCAAACAACTTGTCTCATCGACTCCCTAATACCGATATGCCAAAACTTCCATATACTCGCGAGTTTGACTTTTCAACGCCCCGTTACCTCTGGCGGGATTTCGAACTTCGCGGTATCGTGAATCTTGATGCAAATATTTTGGGACTTCTCGCCATGAAACGCCGAAATAGTGTGCCACCTTTCCACCTCACCGACTTCTCCATGGCCCCACAAATCCTCTTAGATTTTGGGATATCGCGTATCGGAATATCGTGATTCCCGTTACAATATTTACGGAACTTCCACCCACGAAACCCAGATATGGGATTCCACGTGTAGATCCCATGGCCCTTATGGCTCGGATCAACGGTCCTGCCGCTCCTGAGCTTTGAACCTTTATGAAATACTCATCGTATCTCCCCTTCTCCTCTGTGAGATCTAACGGCTCACGGGACTTCGCAAATCCTCCTCAGAGAATACCGACTGTCCGTTCCTCCTGATGATTTCTGCAAAATGAACCAAGTATTCCTTCGTGAAAACTTGTTTGCCTGCATGCAAACTTGCAACGCCTTCTTAAACGCTTCACGACACAAGCTCCCTGTGCTTCTCTGTGATTATTTCTTGAAGGTCCTATACCTCCTAAGATTTCTCTCAGCATCGATTCTTAAAGAAGAATCTTGCGCGCACTCCTTGTGGAAACCTTCAAACACTCCTAAGTGTTGAATCCTTTCGACTCTGTGCACACCTACAGTAGCAGTCTCTAAATTTTTTACTCAGGTTCACAACCCTGAGACTTCACTCAGCCTGCGCACTCCTTGGATGGCTCATGTTCCTGTCTTCACTTCTGAATGAATGAGAACAAAAGCTACCCTGTCTAAACCCCTTGTCAATGCACTCCTTGCGGACACTTTGACTGCACTCCTTGCAGGAACCTTTGACTCAGATAGAGAAACAATTGAAACTCATTCCTACTTCCTTTCAGACTTCAAACTCAAACATGAAATCATATACACAACATATAAAGAAAATGTACAATAGAAAGAAAACATTCATGAGCATATCATTCAACATCAATACATAAAGAACAACACAAAACCATGAATTTGAATCAAACTCTTTCTATTAATCCAAATATTTGTACATGGGTGTTCTTACACATCTCTCTGCATGCTCTTTCTCTCTTCGGAAATGCTGCTTCTTCCCAATCTATATTACAATACACAATGAGGGTGTCTATATCCCGTTTCCCTCTTGCGCTCTAAAACTATCTAATCTACAATTATATTCTACTTACTTGCATTAACTACTTTAAATGCCTTCTACCTACTAAGGACGAGAGAAAATTGCTCAAGGTCCATTTACATTATACAAGTGTGCTTCATTAAATTGCCACATTTATGTTCGCACATCAATTCCAAGAGAAATTCAAAATTTGCAGCTGGGCTTGTCCAATTGTCTTTTGCTCCCGCGTTGGCTCGCTTGATGTTGGTGATGCTCCTGCATCATACTCCCTGGATTGAAAAAATTCATGGGCTCCTATCCATGAGCTCACACATGGTCTATCCATGCTTTTGGATCTCTGCTTCACTCTCCCAGGTGGCATATTCAACTGGATGGTTCTTCGATTTGACCAGATATTCAAAATATTGCTTTCGCCTGGTCCTCTTGCGTACTCTTTTATCCAGTATGCACTCCATCTGCAGCTTGTCTGCAATTGGCATCTGTTTCGCCCACTAAATCACTGGATGCTCATCTCCAGTCTCTGCTTCCTCAGCCTTATATGGGTACAAATCTGAGATATTGAATATCGGAGAAATTCTGATCCCA
>SNQJ01S0099875.1:0-14569 GCA_010110895.2 Picea sitchensis
ACCTTTTGATCTTCAACTGTTTCTCCATATGATCTAAGCATATTTATTATTGCCATTGCATGAGTGAAGAATGAATCTATTGAATCTGTATCCTTCATTTGTAAGTTTTCAAAATCCCTTCTAAGCATTTGTAATTTTGTTGTCTTTACCTTGCTTGTGCCTTGGTATGCTGTTTGCAAACTTTCCCATGCCTGTTTTGATCTTGTAGCAGCAGCTACTTTAGGAAAAATTGATTCCTCCATTGCCTACTGAATAAAGAACAATGCTTTGGAATCCTTCTTCTTATTTTCCTTCAACAAATCCTTCTCATCTTGTGAAAGAGCCTGATAGGCTTGCTGGTCTACTGGTTCAGGAAACCCATTTTCAACCAAATCCCAAACATCCTGGGAACAAAACAGGGTTTTCATTCTGATACTCCAGTAGTCATAATTTTTGCCATTAAAAATTGGAATCTGGGGTTGTAAAATGCTTCCAGTTGAACCTGCCATGATTTTTTTTAAATAAAATTTGCCTGCTTTTCCTCTTTTTCCTTTTTCAATCTCTAGGCGTTGCAGCCTCAGTTTTCTGAAAACACAGGGAATCGAGGTTTCCCACAATGGCTGCGAGAACTATATTTCACGCAATGTCACGGCTCAGCTATTCAAATCCGCGCCCTGCTGTCGCTCCCTGCAATTGTCTCCTAGAAACCGCTCACTCCGTCCCAGGTGCTGAAGCAGGTGCATCCTGACATTGGCATCTCCAGCAAGGCAATGTCTATTATGAATTCGTTTGTTAATGATATATTTGAGAAAGTGGCGGCAGAATCCTCGAAGCTTACTCGCTACGGCAAGAGGGATACGCTCTCCTCTAGGGAGGTGCAGACTGCTGTTAAGCTTGTTCTTCCGGGCGAGCTAGCTAAGCACGCCGTTTCTGAAGGCACCAAGAACGTGACCAAATTCACCTCAACTTGAGCCCAGTTCTTTTCTGCTTCGCTGCGTCTCTCACTCGGCTCTGATACCAGTTTGATGGTTCAAACGCATCTAATTACAAATTGCCCACAGAAAAAGAGGAATAAATGCCTTACAGTTTATATCTGAGTAAAACAGAGTACATCTCTTTCAAAACAGAGTATCAGCAGCGCTACAGAAAAACAGAGTTGCAGCATTCATTCATTACAGAAAACAGAGCAACTGCTTGCATTTTCCAAAACAGAGTATTTTTATAAAGACAGGGAAGAAGCTTCACGAACACACTAACTGGCAGAAGAATCGAGATACATAGAGGAATGTAGAAAAAGGAGGGAAAAATTTAATGCGGGCGCTGGAGAGTTGTTGACAAAATTTATGGCAGGGGAGATTAATAGATCTGGATATTCACGTCACCAACATTAGAGTAAGTTACATAGATTGGATTGGAATTGTTAGTGGTTATCCCAGACTTGCGGGCAATCTAATCCGGCAAGAGAATGTCAAACGTTAACTTTGCTGCTGCACTGTCCGATTGCCGGAACCTACGTGGTCTTGGTCTTGAGGTTTAACTGGACAACGTGTGACACAGAAAAAGGTTTTTTCGTAAAGAAAAAAAAAAATTGAGTGTGCATAGTTTTATTTTTTAATTATTCAGAATTACACATTTATTTATTCTAACATGGTCTCATAGTGCATATGAATTTCTTGTATGAAGTTTAACCTAATTTAACCTTAATTTTGATTTGTGAATGGTATCCAGTATCTACGTCGAGCCAAATTCAAAATTAGACAAATATTAAACAATACAGTATACAATGAAATGATAAATTTTTTGAGATAATTTAAAATATTATATGTAGAAAAGTTTCTTATACAATGAAATGATAAATTTTTTGAGATAATTTAAAATATTATATGTAGAAAAGTTTTCTACCATCTTTTAATTATACAAAATTTGGAAAAATAAATATAGTTTGTCAATGTCGAGCTTTGAATCTTGTTCGGCCGTCGGCCATGATTTTGTTCGGCTTGTAAAAGACTTAACTCGCCATTCCTGTTGCAGCAAGAATCCTGCACAGACTACAGTGAATATCACTTATGGGAGTTACCAAATTCGGCCGAATCGATGAAATAAATTCGAAAATTCGTCCGAATCGATGAATCAAATTCGATTCGTTGGATTTCAATAGAACTTGAAATACCATTTGGATATGGGATCACCAATCCTCTCTCTAATGGGATTGAACGGCTGAAACAGACAATGTCAAGCTTTGAATCTTCAAAGGAGGCAACACCCAACTTCCGCCATGATTTTGTTCGGCTTGTAAAAGACTTAGCTCGCTATTCCTGTTGCAGCAAGAATCCTGCACAGACTACAGTGCATATCAGTTATGAAAAATTGAAAATTAATGTAGCAACTTTAAAAATCCTGTTTCCGTCGAGACCACTGAAAATGTGTCCTTTCGATGCCCGTGGATGCAATTTTTTGACAGTATAGAATGAGGCGTTTATAGGGTAGCATATGTTGGCTTTCATGAGAGAAAAGTGAGCGGCACATTCGCAAATAATGTTTGCATATAAGTTTTTACGATTGAGACTACACGTAGAACAGAATTATGTCTGAGGCAACGAATGTTTGCATACATGTCTACACATCATTCCGTACAAGTAAAATTCCAATGTACACTCTTAGAATGTATACTAAAGCCCATTTTGCATGATGCTTAGACACCATCGCGTTGAATATATATACTGTTTTTACAAGGAAAGTATCAATGGTTTAATGTGATTGGGGAACGAAGACATGGTTAAATTTATGTGGTTACTGTTGCAACAAAACAACGAATCCAAAGAAATGGACGTTTTGTTAGAGTCTTAGTGATAATAATTGGTTTCCTCCAAAGTAACTCGATCCAATTATGGTTGTAGCAACCATGGTATGGGCATGGTGTGAATGTTGTTGTGAAGGAAATGTGTTCACCGAGGATAGGTCTAGTTCCATCTTGAGGTATTTGGGGGCATTGTTTATGAATTGTTAAGGGTTACTTCATAGCTTGGGGGTGGGGTGTTTTCTTTTATTAAAAATAGAATGGTTAAGGGTTGTCTTCCAAGATTTATATGTGATTTATATGTTGGTTATTTTTCTTTGTTAATTGATAAGTGGAATAGTTAAAAATTTCCCTCCCATCCTTAAAGTTATGATGTTTTCTTTCTTACTATAGTTTATGGATGAATATGATGGATGAAACAGTTAATTGTTTTCCTCAAACATTTAGAGGTGGTATGCTTTTCCTAGCTAGAGTTGATGGTTGGGATGTTTTCTCCTACTAGTGTTGATGGTTGGAATGTCATCTCATGCTAGATTTGATGTGGTTAGGACCCTTTCCCTTTCTATATGTATTTATGCCCCTTATGGTAATAAACTCTTGCTATAATCATTAGGATTTGTTTTGTTGTTGATATTGGGGAGAGGGTTTTCGACATGTATTTAGAAGTAAAAGGTTGTAGTCTTAAGTTTTACTGGTTTTTTTCATTAAGGATTTAATCTATATGCATTGCTTCACTTGAAAGAGATTTTTCTCATTAAGGGTTTCTAGGGTACCATGTATTGTGTGTATGTCATTATTCACATTTTGTGTGCTTAAGAATCTATATGCATTTATTCACTTGAAAGAGTTTAAAACTTTCATATATCCATCAACTCTAGCATGAGATAACATTCCATCCATCAATGCTAGCAAGGGAAAACATCTTAATTATCAATTCTAATAGGAAAAAGCATCACATCTCATGAAAACTATTACATCCATCCAACCATAGTAAGAAGAAAACATTCAATATGTTTCCTCTAAAAATCAATGTAATTGATGGATTTGTAAGGTTCCCTAGTGAGGAAGGCACTCAACCTTCCAACTAGTTAACTTTAAAGACATGGAATGTCCATCAACTCTAGTAGGAGCATTCTAAGTGTTTGATAAAAACTATTCCATCCATCACACTATAGTAAGAAGAAAATATCCAATATATTTCCTCTAAAAATCAATATAATTGATGAATTTGTAAGATTCCCTATAATAAGGAAGGCACTGGACCTTCCAACTAGTTAACTTTAAAAACATATGGAATGTTTTCGGTCATTTGATATACTCTAGTATATCAAGATAATTTTGTGATTTATCAAATTTAGAAATCAAGACATTTGGTATACTATAGTATATGAAGAGAATTCGACCAGTTGTCAAATTTGATATACTACACTTCCCATCATTTGATACATTTGATATACTACACTATACCAAGAAAATTCATTTGGTATACTACACTATACCAATAGAATTCGGTCAGTTATCAAATTTGAAGTCCCGAAGTTAGAGGCCTTAAGTTAACTTGGTAGGAGGTCCGATTCCTAAGCAACCTTAGGAGGTCGTCATTGCATTGATGTTAGGCAATCTTAGATTGCATTGATTCTTAGATGAAACATATTGAACGCAAAGATTTAACTAGAATTAGGTTATAGGTTATCTTAATAAGTTGAGAAGCCTAAATATGCAATGCCAACTCATGAGCATTTAGGGCTACAACCTTCTTTAACTCACAACTCACAATGATAAGGGTATGTGTTGGTATTATCATCTCTTTGTGTGTATTGTCTGTTTAAACATGTTCTAATATGTGAGTCTAAGTATGTTTGTCCAAATCATAAGTGAGTCATTTCTATTTAATAGTGAAAATCTAGTGAGCCCTATCATAGGCATGGTTTTATGCTGCAATTCTCATGGTATCTTTGATAATAAAAAAAATAGCCACAAGATGGACTCCAAACTATTAGAATCTTGCATATAGTGTGTAAATTGGACTTGTGGTTTATTAGGACTCCAAACTCTTAGAATCTTGCATATACTGTGTAAATTGGACTTGTGGTTTATTAATTGTGCAGGCGCATTAGTGCTAATGTTGTGGCAAGTAAGAGAAACAGAAGAAGATAATAACTCTTAGAATCTTGCATATACTGTGTAAATTGGACTTGTGGTTTATTAATTGTGCAGGCGCATTAGTGCTAATGTTGTGGCAAGTAAGAGAAACAGAAGAAGATAATAATAGTGTTGTTGATGGTGAGTAGTACATTTCTTGCTGAATGCTTATTAAATGTGTTGATTAGTAGTGCACTGTTCTGGGTCTTATTTGTTCATTCATGTTTGTTCATTCATGTACGTGATGGGTTTGATGCATGTTCAATTGTTCAAGCATCTTACTATTTCAAAACATGAGCAGAAGAAGGGACTATACCTCTACGGGGGCTCTTGTTTAGGTCATTTTTCCTAACACAAGTTCAATCTCTACAACTCAAACGAACATTTTTGCTTTAGTCAAAGCTACCCGCATCTCACCCAGTAATAAAAAAAAGGGCAAGATTACGTTCTAAAACTCAAACAAACATTTTGTTTTGTTTCTGTCATTATTGCATTTGTCAACGCTCACCGCATACAAAAAGGTAAGAATACATTCAGAGATGGACTACAATCGTCATAAACCAACGGGACGTTGAGGTCAACCCCCTTACTTTATATGATTAAATCATTCTACAAACCAAATTATACCCAAATCTCACCGAACCTAAACGTCTTAAACATTGAATTCAAAACTAGAAGACAATCGAATTCACTTGGAACTTTATTGTATGAACTACTCCTTATTACATATTGAGGGACAATTGCATTCAAAATGGATTTTGAACAACAAAAATAGTGATTCATAAATGCAATTTATATCATCTCGATTCTAGACTAAAAAAGTCATTTTATAGAACAGCCAGTCAATGCCCTTAGCTATGGCATAGGCTAAAGGTTATAAGAAATGATTGTTTTTTCTGGGGATATTTGACCGAATCCGGCAAGAAATTGTTTGATTCATAGATTTGAGTGATTATTTCAGATAATACAAGTGTCCTAGGTGTTTTTCAAAGATTTGAAACCATTTCTTCATTCAAAATTGGATTTTGAACAACAAAATAGTGATTCATGTAAATTTATTGCCGATTCAAACTAAAGCCATTTCAGAGAACAGTTAGACAACGCCCTTCGCTATGTCAGAGGCTAAAGGTTACACAAATGATGGTTTTTTCCTCGGATATTTGCCCTAAGTCCGCAACAAATTGTTGATTCATAGATTGATTGCTATGTTGAGGGTTGCTGTTATTTTCTCTATCTAAAATGATTTTGAACAACAAAAAATAGCGATTCATGTAAATTTATATCGCCGATTCGGGCGAAAAAACCATTTTAGAACAACTAGGCAACGCCTTATTATACATATAATGAAATGATGTTTTTTCCGGGATATTTGCCCTAAATCCGCAAGAAATTGTTGGATTCATGATTTGAGTGATTATTTCAGATAATCCGAAGTGTCCTAGGTGTTTTTCAGCATGCTGAAACCATTTCTACATTCAAAAAATGATTTCAACAAAAAAATAGTGATTCATGTAAATCTATATAGTCAGACTGGAGAAAAGTCATTTCATAGAACAGCTAATAACGCTTTTCATGCTGTAGGCTAAAAGTTGTTCTAAATGATGGTTTTTCCAGATATATTTGTTCCAAAATCTGACAAAAGAATTGTTGGATTCATAGATTTGACCGATTATTTCTGTATAATCTGAACACTCCAAAAGTTTTTCAGCATGTTAAACCCATTTCCACATTCAAAATAGATTTTGAAAACAAAAATAATAATTCATATAAATTTATATTGCAGGATTCCCAAAAAAAAAAATATTTTGTAAAATAGCTAACCAACGCCCTTCGCTATCGTGTGTTGAAAAAAACAAAATGCCAAGCTTGACTTTGTATCATATTTAGTTTGACTTTTCGTAAGCTTTCCACTCACGGAAATTCTGAATCAGAAATTCACGCAACCCTTTGTCATGCTATATTTCATTCCAAATCATAGATAATAAAATCCATGTTTGCTACCGTGTCAATAAGTTGTTCTCCTCAGAGTTGTTCTCAATCAAGAAACAAGATATCCCACAGTGTTATTGAGGAAGATAATGAGCTTGTTTCAGAGGCTTGCCAATGCCCACAAGCAATCAGATACGCGTGCTCTCCGAGAAAAAAGAAGATACGTTATTTCACAGGCGATCGTAATTAATATGAGCTTAGCAATGCCAGCCTTGCAATAGATGTTTCCAACGGGCACTTTGTAGTGTATGTTGGAAGCGAACACAGTCGGTTTATAGTTCCTACATCTTATTTCAATCATCCTCTCTTCCAGTCGCTGTTGGAGAAGGCCAACGAAGAGTATGGATTCCATCATCAAATGGGCCTCGCGATTCGTCAGGGAGTGGATTTTGAAAACTAACTTATGTTTTGGCAAAGAAGAACTCCACAGTCACAAATATGAAGCTGGACGAGATAATGGAATCGATAAAAGCACAGACGGTATTCACACCGACACATATATCCAAACTCATTGCAATCTTTTATGCGACTGATAAGTCACCACCAATGGCTGTCGAGGTTGTTGTATCAACTCTGTCAATAGAGCTTGAACACAATGATTTCAAATTTTACTTTTACAGTGGACATTAATCTGATATGTTTTAGCTCTTTCTATTTTGCTATCTACCCTAACTTTAATATATTTACCATTTCTTTTGTATACTACCAGGAATTTTTCTTGAGTTTCATTAATGAATGCTTTACTCTGTATTATCATGTTATGATCCATGAATCTTCTGAAAATACAATTAATTTCTTAATATAAAAACATATATTGTTTACTTGACTACCTCTTTGACCTCCTCAATAAAATGTGGAGCTACGTTTTAGTACAGAAAGAGAATAAAACCCTAAAAAGGAACAAGAGCAGACTTTGTTCTTTTGATGGGAAGATCACAATGGTATTTAGAATGTTACAGAAAAATGTATTGCTGTTGTGGGAAATGGAAACGAGTTGAGCATGCTTTGGAGCAAGTCGGTTGATTATAGGAGTTTACCATTATTTGTTTAGTTAGTTATATATATTTTTAAGAACTATACCAATTTTACTTAAAACGTTTTAGTTTTGTTCATTTCCTAACATATTATAAAAGAGAATACACCTAAGTATATATTAGAATTAGAAAAAATACCATTGTTCATAAAATTACAGTTTTTTTTATTATTTGAAATTTAATTTTAACTGCATAAATAAATTCAACCTCGTAAAAAACAGGAGGAATACAGATTGAACCAAAAAACCATACACTAGACAATATAAACTACGTCACAGACATTGGGTTAGAATTGTTAGTGGTTATCCCAGACTTGCGGGCAGTCTGAGGCCGAAGCATCAAAGTTAACCGTTGACTTTACTGCTGCACTGTCCGATTGCTGCAATCTATGTGGTCTTGGTCTTATCTTGATCTGAAGGTTTAACCTGTCAACGTGACACAGAAAAGTTTTTTTTCCTTATAAAATAGTATTTTTGTGAAAAAGAAATTAATGCTTTTGTGTATGTATAGCTTTTTTTAGTTAATCAAAATTACACATTTATTTATTTTAACATGGTACGATAGTGCATATGAATTTAACATGGTATGATGGTGTATATGAATTGTATAAATCTTAAATCTGATTTAACCTTAATTTTTATTTGCGAATGGTATCTAGTGTTTAACAAAAATATAGTATATAATAAAATGATTACTTATTTTATAAAAGTAGTTGATATAAGTTGATCATTCTATTTTTCATTTTTTAAATGTAATGATACTTTTATCAACCACTTTTATAAAGTGGATGTTATTAATTGACGACCAATGTATGTGAGGAACTATCACACATAAGCCACTCACCAACACACAATGTAATATATACTACTAACACACATTGCATTAACACATTAATGTATACCAGAATACACTAATTAATAAAATAATATATTAAATAATAAAGTAAATACATTATTAAAGTAAACATTTTTATAAAGTACAATACATTATATTATTAATAAATTAATAAAATATAAATACATTAATACAATAATGATAAAGTAATACACTAATAACCCAAAATGTATTATTAATGTATAAATACATTAATGTGATAATACATAAATGTACTAAGGTACATAATACATAATTTTGGTGAAAAAGAAAATTAAGGTAATATAAAGATGTAATCAATCCTAATCTAGAATATCAAAAATTATCTATTTGTTTTTTCAAGTGTAAAGAAAAATAAGCATTGCTCCATAGTGAAACTAGGAGTTGCTCAATTCATAAAACTCCATGAGATGAAAGAGTGTGTCACCTTGTGATACTAAGAAGGTTGAAGATGAAAAACACTATTCTAAAAAATGACAAGATATCACTTACCCTCTTAAGGTCAATTCTCCATGTCCAATAGGACCAATTTGATCTTAGTGCCTAATCTTCTTCTTTATCATCATCATTAATTAATTAATATATTAATGATTTGATCAATTAATGTATTAATATGTAAACATGACATTATGCAAAAAGTATTAATATATTAATTAATTAATACCTTTAATGTTATGTATAAATTAAAAATATCAATACATTAATGTATAACGTAATGTAATAATATAACATGTTAATTAATAAATAGCTTAATAATGTATTGTGTTTAATTAATTAATATATATAATGTTAATGATAAATACATTAATAAAATAAATATACATTAATACATCATTATCACATAAATACAAACATTAAATTATTACATTAAAGTATTAATACATTAATACAATATTCACTTTTTTGACAAAACCTATAGATTATATTATAAAAACAGTGGCAAGCCATCGGGTCCTTTACATCGAGAGTGAATTATATCACTCAAAATTCAAAATCCAGGAAACGTTACCACATTACTCAGAATACTTCTTGTTAATAGCTATTTTAGTGGTTTATCTGCCTTCGCTGCCATTACATCTTCCACGACAGACATTTTTTTTCTTTTTTAGCCACGACCTACCATTCATTGCTTTGACCCTAGTTATGAATTTCCGGCTGAGATTGCGCTTCTTCTCAGCCAAGAATGGCCCACTGAGGTTTGTCATGGCTTGGAAGACGCAGAAGCACTGCTTCCGCTAGGTCTTCTCCCCTACCGTGTTCTTGGGGATCTGGTGACTGATTCCCCTTAAGCTTCGACTGGATCATTGCTTCACTAAGTCAATACACTGCCCACCAAGTGGGCCTTTGGCTTCAGGATGATCTTCTTTTTCCAGATGACTTCCCACAATTCCGGGCTATGTGCCCTATTTCAAAACAAACCCCCTGCATCTTAAACAGAGGTTCTCGAAATCGATTTTCTGGGTCCAAGAGTAGTTCTTCCGAGGAGGATGATTTATGTTGGGAAACCCTTGTTGAATTCCATATCTACACAGATCCGGGCAAAGGTAGAGTTGACTGGGGCAGCTTCAGGGCAAATGCAGAGAAATTTCCCTATGCCATTTCCTATAGATTCAAGATATTTCTCAGTGTGGGAAGTGATCTGAGACTCCACCTGCATCAGCGTAAGAAATAGATTCATGGTCGATCAAAATCGTGGGTCCACTACCATCTTGACAACTCCTGCCTTCCTGCCTGTAACCACGTCTCTAGCCGGAAACCAAGTCTCTTTCATCAAGTGATTCAAAGATAGTCAGAAAAAACCCCTTCGCAAGGGGGCATACTGTAATCTCACCCACAAGAAGTGGGGACCATTCAGAGTCAATCCAAGAGCGAAGATCAACCAAATTCGGCCAGAAACCGTTGAACCTACAAACCAGGGCATGCTTGCTAAACTGAGAGGAAAACACCAGTGCTTACTTCGACATCTGGATAGAAACTACAGGGGCTTCAACAATCAAAGTATTCAGAGCAAAGGAACCCCCTCAAATGGAAGCCATATCCTTGAAAGAAGCACGTCCCTCACGTCCCATAGAGGTACCCTGATCTGGGAGGGGGAGGACGGAGCAACCCCCATTGGGCTTGGCAAAAGCGTCTGAAGAGGCACGAACAGGAGCAGGGGGGGCGTCGACCACCATGGAGGACACAGCCGCATGAGGGGGCGCACCAGCCGCAGGTGCAGCCACCAGGGAAGACACAACCACCATTGGGGATCTACTAACGGGCGAGAACGAGCTTGAGATGCCTGGAACAAGTCGAGAGGAGGCTTATGGCCCTGGTGGAGAAACTGCAAAGACCGTGACTTGGGGTTTTCTCCTAAAAATGAACCCTCACAATCGCTAACCCAAGAGTAATAAACATGCCCAAAATCCCATTTACTGAATATCCTAGGTATCCATTCCAATATTCATACCCAATAAAATAAACATGAATTAAAACACAAAAAATATTGCTATTATTAAACATTAAAGTAATAGATTACAAATATAAACACAGTAAAGCATAATACATTTAACATAACAAACACATCATATTAATAAT
Organism: Picea sitchensis; assembly: GCA_010110895.2. NCBI lineage: Eukaryota > Viridiplantae > Streptophyta > Pinopsida > Pinales > Pinaceae > Picea > Picea sitchensis. The sequence goes on from SNQJ01S0099875.1 coordinate 11,392, forward strand.
ACCCACCACATTATTCCTTAAAATATTAAACAAAAATTATAAACATAATTAATAAAAACAATATTCACATTATCAAAATAAAGCACACAAAAATAAAGCATGAATAAAAAAATAAAAAAATACATTAAAATATTATTAAAAATTAAAGTAATAGATTAAAATATATTAGTCATTAATACATTTAAATATAAATAAATTAGTAATATATTAATAATACCTAATTAAGTCACTCTGTGATGTTAAAGTCACTCTATGATTTCCTTTGACTCTATTAGGATGCCCCCAGTCACAAGCTCGCCACACCCACACAAATTAAACAAAAAAATAATATTCCAATTATGTTAGTCCTTTAAAATATTAGCTAAAAAAATTATAAACATAATTAATAAAATAATAAAGTAGTATTAATCAATACATTAATATCTCATCCATATATTAATAAAGCATTAAAACATCAAAAATAAACAATATTAATAAAGAACAGCATTATTAGTAGGTGAATAAACTAAAAATACACTTACAATAACATTAAAATATTATATTATTATATTAAAATATTAAAAACATTATTCATATTAATAAAATATTAAAATATTAACTAAATAACAAAACATTAATAATGTATTAATACAACTAAGTAAAAAAACATTAATAATATATTAATACATTGAATGGATAATACATTATTGAATCAAAATATTAATGTATTAATTAAATAATTACATTAATGATATATAAATTAATATATATATAACTTGTTCTATAAAATAATAAATACATCATTATATTGTATTAACGTTAAAACATTAATATAATTTAAAATTAAAGTATTAGAACATTAATGTATGAATATAATGTATTAGTTAATTAATAACAACAATACATTATTATATTAATCATTAAAATATTAGTTAATAAATTAATATATTTATTAAAAATAATAAATTAATTGTTATATTAATAATATTATTAATTAATATATTAATAATATATTTTTAGAAATTTTTTAATATAAAACATTATTTATATATTAATAAAATATTAATACATTAATAAAATAAAAATACATTAATAATGTTTTAATAAGTTGAAGTATCAAAATATTAATATATTAATTAAATAATAGATTAACTATATATTAATTAATGTATTGATACATAAATACATTAATGTTTTAAAGCATGAATATATTAAATAATTAAACCATTACTGTAATGTATAATGTAGTGTATTAATGAAACATATTAATTAATGAATAAGATAATACAATATTAGGTAATACATTGTTAATATATTAATACATTAATAATATATTAATAAAATATTAATAAAATAATAAAATATATTGATTAATATATTAATAAAATAGAAATACATTAAAAAGATATGAAAGTATTAAAAGTATATTAATACAATAAAAATAATAAAGTATTTATAATATAAATAAAGTAAAAATACATTAAAATTACTTTAGATCATTATTACATAAATACAAAACATAAATGTATCACAATTTTATATTAAATATCAATATATTACTACAATATTTATCAATACATTAGTTCATTAATACAATATTCATCAATACATTAATTCATTAATAAAATAATCATCAATACATTAATATGCTATATGCTATATTAATAAACTAATAATATATTAAGAAAGTATTAATACATTAACTTTCATTAATACAATATTCATCAATACATTAATTCATTAATAAAATAATCATCAATACATTAATACATTATGCTATATGCTATATTAATAAACTAATAATATATTAAGAAAGTATTAATACATTAACTTTATACTTATTTATTATTATTATTTTATTATTATCTATTAATACTTAAATTTAACCTTACATTAATGTATTGAATAATTAATACATTAATACTTTAACACATTAATGTATAAATGTATTAATTAATAGACCATTATGGTTGGTCATGGTTGACTTTCACCATGCTTGACTATGGTTGAGTATCACCATTGACCGGATTTAACTATGGTTTCCCATGCCCATGGTCGACCTTCATAGACCATGTGGAGATGATTATGGTAGGCGATGTTGATTATGTTTAACCATGGTTTTTTATCACACCATCGCATTGCAATGGTGATCATGTTTTGTTCGTCACATTATGACTTAAAGTTTTGTTCATCAAATGACATTGATGGAATATGTTGAATACATTGGGATGAAGGGTTTTTGTTACTCACATTATGGCATTCCAATAGGTTTGTCACACGCCCATGGTGGTTTATGTTCATCACATAGCGACGCTGGGAAATGTTTGTGTCATTCCAATGTTGTGCAATGTTTGTCACATTGCGACATTAGGGTTTTGTACATCACATTGTGACAATGGGTTATGTTCATCACATTGCAACGTTTTGAAATGTTTGTCACATTGTGACGTATGAATATGCACATATATTGCACTGTACGGTTATGGTTTTTCAAATAGTGATGACATGTCTATGTGTGTAACATTGAGATGTTACAAAGTTCGTCGAAATGTGAGAAAGGAAAGAGTTTTGCAACATAACGAGGTTTCATCATGAACGCCACATTGCGATGTGGGTTATGTTCATCACATTGCAACATTGAAAAATGACCATCTCATTGAAATGTTGAGCTATGTTTGTCACATTGTGACGTTGCAATAAGGGTTTATGTTCGTCATGTACATCACATTGCAATAAGGGGTTATGTTCGTCACATTGTGACATTTGGAAATGTTTGTCATATTGTGATGTCAAGATATGTGTGTATATCACACCGTGGTGCTATGGTTCGTCATATGGTGATGATAGGGCTATGTGTGTAACATTGCAACATTACAATGTTCCTCGCAATGTGACAAAGGAAAGAGTTTTGTAACATAACGAGGTTTCAACATATTGATTAATAAATATGGTAATACATTGTTAATGTATTAATACATTAATAAGACATGATTAAAGTATTAATACATTAATAAAGTAATAAATTATTATTGATTAGTACATTAATAAAACATAAATACATTACAAAGGTATGAAAGTATTAAAAGTACATTAATATATTAAAGTAATAAAGTACTTTTAATACCGGGATGGGGTGCTACCTAGAGAAAAGAGGAGGACAGTTGGAACACAACAGATGGGGGAGTTATTAGCCCCTACC
>SNQJ01S0099875.1:14579-34038 GCA_010110895.2 Picea sitchensis
AACATCACAGAGTGACTTAATTAGGTATTATTAATATATTACTAATTTATTTATATTTAAATGTATTAATACTTGACTAATATATTTTTAATCTATTACTTTAATTTTTAATAATATTTTAATATATTTTTTATTTTTTTTTATTCATACTTTATTTTATTAATACTTTATTTTATTAATGTATGAATATTATTTTATTAATTATGTTTATAATTTTTTTATTTAATATTTTAAAGGAATAATGTAATTAGGTATTATTAATATATTAATAATTTATTTATATTTAAATGTATTAATACTTTACTAATATATTTGTAATCTATTACTTTAATGTTTAATAATACTTTAATATTTTTTTTAATGTTTTTTTAATTCATATTTTATTTTATTAATGTATGAATATTGGAATGGATACCTAGGATATTCAGTAAAAATAGGGGATTTTTGGGCATAGTTTTATTACTCTTGGGTTAGCGGTGGCAGAGAAGGCGAGGGTTCATTTTTAGGGCTTCGTCCTGGTCTTGCAGTTTCTCCACAGGCCCGCTCGCCTCCTCTCGACCTGTTCCAGGCATCTCAAGCTTGTTCCCGCCCGTTAGCAGATCCCCAATGGTGGTTGTGTCTTCCCTCGTGGCTGCACCTGCGGCTGATGCACCCCCTCTCGTGGTTGTGTCCTCCATGGCGGTCGGCGCCCCCCCTGCTCCTGCTCGCGCCACTTCAGACGCTTTTGCCAAGCCCGATGGGGGTTGCTCTGCCCTCCCCCTCCCATATCAGGGTCTCTCTATGGGACGTGCGGGACAGGCTTCTTTCAAGGATATGGCTTCCATTTGAGGGGGTTCCTTTGCTCTGAATACTTTGATTGTTGAAGCCCCTGCAGTTTCTATCCAGATGCCAAAGGAATCACTGGTGTTTTCCTCTCAGCTCAGCAAGATTGCCCTGGTTTGCAGGTTCAACGGCTTCTGGCCGAGTCTGGTTCATCTTCGCTCCTGGATCGACTCTGAATGGTCCCCACTTCTTGTGGGTGAGGTTTCAGTCTGCCCCTTTGCGAAGGGTTTTTTTGCAGCTATCTTTGAATCTTCTGATGAAAGAGACTTGGTTTCCAGCTCCGGGCCGTGGTTCTGGGGCAGAGCAGGGTTGTCCGTGCAGCCGTGGACCCCTGATTTTGATCCAGCCATGAACTCTATTTCTTCTGCTTCGGTCTGGGTGCGTCTCCCGTCACTTCCCCTGCACTTTCGGGGGGACAAATCTCTTGAATCTATCGGAAATGGCATAGGGAAATTTCTCTGCATTTGCCCTGAAGCTGCCCCAATCAAATCCACCTTTGCCCGGATCTGTGTAGAGATGGACTTCAACAAGGGTTTCCCACTAGAAATCATCCTCCTCGGAAAGAACTACTCTTGGACCCAGAACTTCGATTTCGAGAACCTCTGTTTCAGATGCAGGGTATGTTTTGAAACAGGGCACATAGCCCGGAATTGTGGGAAGTCATCTGGAAAAAGAAGATCACCCCGAAGCCAAAGGCCCACTTGGTGGACAGGAGCGCAACCAGAGAAGCAAGCTGAAGCAATGATCACGCCGTCAGAAGCTTAAGGGGAATCCGTCTCCGTCCCCAAAGAACCTGTTAAGGGGGAAGACCTAGCGGAAGCAGCGCTACCCACGTCTTCAAGCCCAACCCAGCAAGCCTCAAGCTGGGCCGATATTGCTGAGGCAGAAGAAGCGCAAGCTCAGCCGGAAATTCATAACCAGGGTCAAAGCAATGAATGGTAGGTCGTAACAAAAAAGAAAAAAAATGTCTATCGGCGGGAAGATGTAATGACGCGAAGACGATCTGGCTCACTAAAATAGCTATTAACAAGAAGTAGTCTGAGTAATGTGGTAACGTCTCCAGCATTTTGAATGTTGAGTGATAGAAATCACTCTCGATGTAAAGGACCCAGTGGCTTGCCACTGTTTTAAAATAATATAATCTATAACAGTTTTTGTCAAAAAAAAAGTATGAATATTGTATTAATGTATTAATACTTTAATGTAATAATTTAATGTTTGTATTTATGTGATAATGATGTATTAATGTATATTTATTTTATTAATGTATTTATACGTTAACATTATATTAATTAATTAACACAATACATTATTAAGCTATTTATTAATTAACATGTTATATTAATACATTACGTTATACATTAATGTATTGATATTTTAATTTATACATTACATTAAGGTATTAATTAATTAATATATTAATACTTTTGCATATTAATGTATTTACATACTAATACATTAATTAATAAATCATTAATATATTAATTAATTAATGATGATGATAAAGAAGAAGAAGATTAAGTCCACTAAGATCAAATTGGTCTATTGGACCTTAAGAGGGTGAACCTTAAGAGGGTAAGTGATTACTTGTCATTTTTTAGAATAGTGTTTTTCATCTTCAACCTTCTTAGTATCACAAAGGTGACACACTCTTTCATCTCATGGAGTTTTATGAATTGAGCAACTCCTAGTTTCACTATGGAGCAATGCTTATTTTTCTTTACACTTGAAAAAACAAATAGATAATTTTGATATTCTAGATTAGGATTGATTACATCTTTATAATACCTTAATTTTCTTTTTCACCAAAATTATGTATTATGTACCTTAGTACATTTATGTATTATCACATTAATGTATTTATACATTAATAATACATTTTTGGGTTATTAGTGTATTACTTTATCATTATTGTATTAATGTATTTATATTTTATTAATTTATTAATAATATAGTAATGTATTAATACTTTATAAAAATATTTTACTTTAATAATGTATTTACTTTATTATTTAATATATTATTTTATTAATTAATTAATACATTACAGTATACATTAATGTGTTAATGCAATGTATTATTATTTAGTATTATATATTACATTAATGTGTTAATTAATTAATATATTAATGATAGTTCCTCACATACATTGGTCGTCAATTAATAACATCCACTTTATAAAAGTGGTTGATAAAAGTATCATTACATTTAAAAAAAAATGAAAAATAGAATGATCAACTTATATCAACTACTTTTATAAAGTAAAAAAATTTAATCATTTTATTATATACTATATTTTTGTTAAACACTAGATACCATTCACAAATAAAAATTAAGGTTAAATCAGATTTAAGATTTATACAATTCATATACACCATCATACCATGTTAAATTCATATGCACTATCGTACCATGTTAAAATAAATAAATGTGTAATTTTGATTAACTAAAAAAAGCTATACATACACAAAAGCATTAATTTCTTTTTCACAAAAATACTATTTTATAAAGGAAAAAAACTTTTTCTGTGTCACACGTTGACCGGTTAAACCTTCAGATCAAGATAAGACCAAGACCACATAGATTGCAGCAATCGGACAGTGCAGCAGTAAAGTCAACGGTTAACTTTGATGCTTCGGCCTCAGACTGCCCGCAAGTCTGGGATAACCACTAACAATTCCAACCCAATGTCTGTGACGTAGTTTATATTGTCTAGTGTATGGTTTTTTGGTTCAATCTGTATTCCTCCTGTTTTTTACGAGGTTGAATTTATTTATGCAGTTAAAATTAAATTTCAAATAATAAAAAAAAAACTGTAATTTTATGAACAATGGTATTTTTTTTTCTAATTCTAATAATATTAAGTGTATTCTCTTTTTATAATAATATTAGGGGAAATGAACAAAAACTAAAACGTTTAAACTAAATTGGTATAGTTCTTAAAAATATATATAACTAACTAAACAAATAATGGTAAACTCCTATAATCAACCGACTTGCTCCAAAGCATGCTCAACTCGTTTCCATTTCCCACAACAGCAATACATTTTTCTGTAACATTCTAAATACCATTGTGATCTTCCCATCAAAAGAACAAAGTCTGCTCTTGTTCCTTTTTAGGGTTGTATCATCTTTCTGTATTAAAACGTAGCTCCACGTTTTATTGAGGTCAAAGGGTAGTCAGAGTAAACAATATATGTTTTTTATATTAAGAAATTAATTGTATTTTCAGAAGATTCATGGATCATAACATGATAATACAGAGTAAAGCATTCATTAATGAAACTCAAGAAAAATTCCTGGTAGTATACAAAAGAAATGGTAAATATATTAAAGTTAGGGTAGATAGCAAAATAGAAAGAGCTAAAACATATCAGATTAATGTCCACTGTAAAAGTAAAATTTGAAATCATTGTGTTCAAGCTCTATTGACAGAGTTGATACAACAACCTCGACAGCCATTGGTGGTGACTTATCAGTCGCATAAAAGATTGCAATGAGTTTGGATATATGTGTCGGTGTGAATACCGTCTGTGCTTTTATCGATTCCATTATCTCGTCCAGCTTCATATTTGTGACTGTGGAGTTCTTCTTTGCCAAAACATAAGTTAGTTTTCAAAATCCACTCCCTGACAGGGAATAGTGAGCCCCATTTGATGATGGAATCCATACTCTTCGTTGGCCTTCTCCAACAGCGACTGGAAGAGAGGATGATTGAAATAAGATGTAGGAACTATAAACCGACTGTGTTCGCTTCCAACATACACTACAAAGTGCCCGTTGGAAACATCTATTGCAAGGCTGGCATTGCTAAGCTCATATTAATTACGATCGCCTGTGAAATAACGTATCTTCTTTTTTCTCGGAGAGCACGCGTATCTGATTGCTTGTGGGCATTGGCAAGCCTCTGAAACTTGCTCCTTATCTTCCTAAAAAAACACTATTTGGGATATCTTATTTCCCATTGAAACAACTCTGAGAGGAGCAACTTATTGACACGGTAGCAAACATGGATTTTATTATCTATGATTTGGAATGAAATATAGCATGACAAAGGGTTGCGTGAATTTCTGATTCAGAATTTCCGTGAGTGGAAAGCTTACGAAAAGTCAAACTAAATATGATACAAAGTCAAGCTTGGCATTTTGTTTTTTTCAACACACGATAGCGAAGGGCGTTGGTTAGCTATTTTACAAAATGTTTTTTTTTTTTTTTGGGAATCCTGCAATATAAATTTATATGAATTATTATTTTTTGTTTTTCAAAATCTATTTTTGAATGTGGAAATGGTTTAAGCATGTTGAAAAACATTTAGGGCTCTCAGATTATACAGAAATAATCGGTCAAATCTATGAATCCAACAATTCTTTGTCAGATTTTGGGCAAATATATCTGGAAAAAACCATCATTTCGTATAACTTTTAGCCTACAGCATAGAGAAAGGCGTTGGCTAGCTGTTCTATGAAATGACTTTTTTCTCCGGAATCTGACTATATAGATTTACATGAATCACTATTTTTTTTTGTTCGAAATCCATTTTTGAATGCAGAAATGGTTTCAGCATGCTGAAAAACACCTAGGGAACTCGGATTATACAGAAATAATCACTCAAATCTATGAATAAAACAATTCTTTGCCGGATTTCGGGCAAATATCCCCGGAAAAAAACATCATTTCGTATAACAACATAGCTAAGGGCGTTGCCTAGTTGTTCTACAAAATGGTTTTTTTCCGCCGGAATCTGGCGATATAAATTTACATGAATCACTATTTTTTGTTGTTCAAAATCCATTTTTGAATGCAGAAAATAACCTTTAGCCTACGGCATAGCAATCAAATCTATGAATCCAACAATTTGTTGCCGGACTTAGGGCAAATATCCCCGGAAAAAACCATCATTTTGTATAACCTTTAGCCTACAGCATAGCGAAGGGCCTTGGCTAGCTGTTCTACGAAATGGCTTTTTTCGTTTGAATCCGGCAATATAAATTTACATGAATCACTATTTTTTGTTGTTCAAAATCCAATTTTTGAATGCAGAAATGGTTTCAGCATGCTGAAAAACACCTAGGACACTTGTATTATACAGAAATAATCACTCAAATCTATGAATCCAACAATTCCTTGCCGGATTTCGGTCAAATATCCCCAGAAAAAACAATCATTTCTTATAACCTTTAGCCTAAGGCATAGTGAAGGGCGTTGGCTAGCTGTTCTATGAATTGACTTTTTTAGCTAGAATCAGATGATATAAATTTACATTTACGCGAATCACTATTTTTTGTTGTTCAAAATCCATTTTTGAATGCAATTTGTCCCTCCAATAATAATAATAAGGAGTAGTTCATACAATAAAGTTCCAAGTGAATTCGATTGTCTTCTAGTTTTGAATTCAATGTTTAAGACGTTTAGGTTCGGTGAGATTTGGGTATAATTTGGTTTGTAGAATGATTTAATCATATAAAGTAAGGGGGTTGACCTCAACGTCCCGTTGGTTTATGACGATTGTAGTCCATCTCTGAATGTAATCTTACCTTTTTGTATGCGGTGAGCGTTGACAAATGCAATAATGACAGAAACAAAACAAAATGTTTGTTTGAGTTTTAGAACGTAATCTTGCCCTTTTTTTTATTACTGGGTGAGATGCGGGTAGCTTTGACTAAAGCAAAAATGTTCGTTTGAGTTGTAGAGATTGAACTTGTGTTAGGAAAAATGACCTAAACAAGAGCCCCCGTAGAGGTATAGTCCCTTCTTCTGCTCATGTTTTGAAATAGTAAGATGCTTGAACAATTGAACATGCATCAAACCCATCACGTACATGAATGAACAAACATGAATGAACAAATAAGACCCAGAACAGTGCACTACTAATCAACACATTTAATAAGCATTCAGCAAGAAATGTACTACTCACCATCAACAACACTATTATTATCTTCTTCTGTTTCTCTTACTTGCCACAACATTAGCACTAATGCGCCTGCACAATTAATAAACCACAAGTCCAATTTACACAGTATATGCAAGATTCTAAGAGTTATTATCTTCTTCTGTTTCTCTTACTTGCCACAACATTAGCACTAATGCGCCTGCACAATTAATAAACCACAAGTCCAATTTACACAGTATATGCAAGATTCTAAGAGTTTGGAGTCCTAATAAACCACAAGTCCAATTTACACACTATATGCAAGATTCTAATAGTTTGGAGTCCATCTTGTGGCTATTTTTTTTATTATCAAAGATACCATGAGAATTGCAGCATAAAACCATGCCTATGATAGGGCTCACTAGATTTTCACTATTAAATAGAAATGACTCACTTATGATTTGGACAAACATACTTAGACTCACATATTAGAACATGTTTAAACAGACAATACACACAAAGAGATGATAATACCAACACATACCCTTATCATTGTGAGTTAAAGAAGGTTGTAGCCCTAAATGCTCATGAGTTGGCATTGCATATTTAGGCTTCTCAACTTATTAAGATAACCTATAACCTAATTCTAGTTAAATCTTTGCGTTCAATATGTTTCATCTAAGAATCAATGCAATCTAAGATTGCCTAACATCAATGCAATGACGACCTCCTAAGGTTGCTTAGGAATCGGACCTCCTACCAAGTTAACTTAAGGCCTCTAACTTCGGGACTTCAAATTTGATAACTGACCGAATTCTATTGGTATAGTGTAGTATACCAAATGAATTTTCTTGGTATAGTGTAGTATATCAAATGTATCAAATGATGGGAAGTGTAGTATATCAAATTTGACAACTGGTCGAATTCTCTTCATATACTATAGTATACCAAATGTCTTGATTTCTAAATTTGATAAATCACAAAATTATCTTGATATACTAGAGTATATCAAATGACCGAAAACATTCCATATGTTTTTAAAGTTAACTAGTTGGAAGGTCCAGTGCCTTCCTTATTATAGGGAATCTTACAAATTCATCAATTATATTGATTTTTAGAGGAAATATATTGGATATTTTCTTCTTACTATAGTGTGATGGATGGAATAGTTTTTATCAAACACTTAGAATGCTCCTACTAGAGTTGATGGACATTCCATGTCTTTAAAGTTAACTAGTTGGAAGGTTGAGTGCCTTCCTCACTAGGGAACCTTACAAATCCATCAATTACATTGATTTTTAGAGGAAACATATTGAATGTTTTCTTCTTACTATGGTTGGATGGATGTAATAGTTTTCATGAGATGTGATGCTTTTTCCTATTAGAATTGATGGTTAAGATGTTTTCCCTTGCTAGCATTGATGGATGGAATGTTATCTCATGCTAGAGTTGATGGATATATGAAAGTTTTAAACTCTTTCAAGTGAATAAATGCATATAGATTCTTAAGCACACAAAATGTGAATAATGACATACACACAATACACATAAATTTACCCTAGAAACCCTTAATGAGAAAAATCTCTTTCAAGTGAAGCAATGCATATAGATTAAATCCTTAATGAAAAAAACCAGTAAAACTTAAGACTACAACCTTTTACTTCTAAATACATGTCGAAAACCCTCTCCCCAATATCAACAACAAAACAAATCCTAATGATTATAGCAAGAGTTTATTACCATAAGGGGCATAAATACATATAGAAAGGGAAAGGGTCCTAACCACATCAAATCTAGCATGAGATGACATTCCAACCATCAACACTAGTAGGGGAAAACATCCCAACCATCAACTCTAGCTAGGAAAAGCATACCACCTCTAAATGTTTGAGGAAAACAATTAACTGTTTCATCCATCATATTCATCCATAAACTATAGTAAGAAAGAAAACATCATAACTTTAAGGATGGGAGGGAAATTTTTAACTATTCCACTTATCAATTAACAAAGAAAAATAACCAACATATAAATCACATATAAATCTTGGAAGACAACCCTTAACCATTCTATTTTTAATAAAAGAAAACACCCCACCCCCAAGCTATGAAGTAACCCTTAACAATTCATAAACAATGCCCCCAAATACCTCAAGATGGAACTAGACCTATCCTCGGTGAACACATTTCCTTCACAACAACATTCACACCATGCCCATACCATGGTTGCTACAACCATAATTGGATCAAGTTACTTTGGAGGAAACCAATTATTATCACTAAGACTCTAACAAAACGTCCATTTCTTTGGATTCGTTGTTTTGTTGCAACAGTAACCACATAAATTTAACCATGTCTTCGTTCCCCAATCACATTAAACCATTGATACTTTCCTTGTAAAAACAGTATATATATTCAACGCGATGGTGTCTAAGCATCATGCAAAATGGGCTTTAGTATACATTCTAAGAGTGTACATTGGAATTTTACTTGTACGGAATGATGTGTAAACATGTATGCAAACATTCGTTGCCTCAGACATAATTCTGTTCTACGTGTAGTCTCAATCGTAAAAACTTATATGCAAACATTATTTGCGAATGTGCCGCTCACTTTTCTCTCATGAAAGCCAACATATGCTACCCTATAAACGCCTCATTCTATACTGTCAAAAAATTGCATCCACGGGCATCGAAAGGACACATTTTCAGTGGTCTCGACGGAAACAGGATTTTTAAAGTTGCTACATTAATTTTCAATTTTTCATAACTGATATGCACTGTAGTCTGTGCAGGATTCTTGCTGCAACAGGAANGTGAAATGTTGTGATAAGTCCATTTGTAGATGGAAACACCTTTTGTTTAATTGGCCTATGAAAACTATTATTTGTAGAAATATAACAGATGTATTGAAATGTTGGTTGACTTTATTGTAGTAGATGTAGTGAATGTTGATGTTAGGTGAAATGTTGGTTGACTTTATTGTAGTAGATGTAGTGAATGTTGATGTTGGTTGACTTTATTGTAGCAGATGTAGTGAATGTTGACAATATTGTGAACTCCATTTGTATATTGAAACACATTTGGCAATTGGCCTATACAAAATGCTCTTTGTCAATTTTGGTCGACTTTACTGTAGTAGATGTGGTGAAATGTTGTGTGAAGTCCATTTGTTTACCCAACACCACTCACCAATGTTTTACAAGATTTTATAATTCAGTGAAAGATTCACCAATATTTTACAAGATTTTATAATTCAGTGAAATATTCGTCAATATTTTACAAGATTATATAATTGACTAAAATATTCGCCAAAAAATTATATATACATTTTATATTATTGATAAAATAGCCTTCAATTTTTCCTATGTATCATGGGGATTCGCCCATTTATTATACATATAAATTTAAGGGGGGTTCTTAAAATCACCCCTCTTCCTCACTAGGGAACCTTACAAATCCATCAATTGCATTGATTTTTAGAGGAAACATATTCGATGTTTTCTTCTTACTATGGTTTGATGGATGTAATAGTTTTCATGAGATGTGATGCTTTTTCCTATTAGAATTGATAATTAAGATGTTTTCCCTTGCTAGCATTGATGGATGAAATGTTATCTCATGCTAGAGTTGATGGATATATGAAAGTTTTAAACTCTTTCAAGTGAAGAAATGCATATAGATTCTTAAGCACACAAAATGTGAATAATGACACATACACACAATACACATAAATTTACCCTAGAAACCCTTAATGAGAAAAACCTCTTTCAAGTAAAGCAATACATATAGATTAAACCCTTAATGAAAAAAACCAGTAAAACTTAAGACTACAACCTTTTACTTCTAAATACATGTCCAAAAACCTCTCCCCAATATCAATAACAAAACAAATTCTAATGATTATAGCAAGAGTTTATTACCGTAAGGGGCATAAATACATATAGAAAGGGAAAGGGTCCTAACCACATCAAATCTAGCATGAAATGACATTCCAACCATCAACACTAGTAGGGGAAAACATCCCAACCATCAACTCTAGCAAGGAAAAGCATACCACCTCTAAATGTTTGAGGAAAACAATTAACCATTTCATCTATCATATTCATCCATAAACTATAAACTATAGTAAGAAAAAAAAACATCATAACTTTAAGGATGGGAGGGAAATTTTTAACTATTCCACTTATCAATTAACAAAGAAAAATAACCAACATATAAATCTTGGAAGACAACCCTTAACCATTCTATTTTTAATAAAAGAAAACATCCCACCTCCGAGCTATGAGGTAACCCTTAACAATTCGTAAACAATGCCCCCAAATACCTCAAGATGGAACTAGAACTATCCTCAGTGAACACATTTCCTTCACAACAACATTCACACCATGCCCATACCATGGTTGCTACAACCATAATTGGATCGAGTTACTTTGGAGGAAACCAATTATTATCACTAAGACTCTAACAAAACGTCCATTTCTTTGGATTCGTTGTTTTGTTGCAACAGTAACCATATAAATTTAACCATGTCTTCGTTCCCCAATCACATTAAACCATTGATACTTTCCTTGTAAAAACAGTATATATATTCAACGCGATGGTGTCTAAGCATCATGCAAAATGGGCTTTAGTATACATTCTAAGAGTGTACATTGGAATTTTACTTGTACGGAATGATGTGTAAACTTGTATGCAAACATTCGTTGCCTCAGACATAATTCTGTTCTACGTGTAGTCTCAATCGTAAAAACTTATATGCAAACATTATTTGCGAATGTGCCGCTCACTTTTGTCTCATGAAAGCCAACATATGCTACCCTATAAACGCCTCATTCTATACTGTCAAAAAATTGCATCCACGGGCATCTAAAGGACACATTTTCAGTGGTCTCGACGGAAACAGGATTTTTAAAGTTGCTACATTAATTTTCAATTTTTCATAACTGATATGCACTGTAGTCTGTGCAGGATTCTTGCTGCAACAGGAATAGCGAGCTAAGTCTTTTACAAGCCGAACAAAATCATGGCGGAWGTTGGGTGTTGCYTCCTTTGAAGATTCAAAGCTTGACATTGTCTGTTTCAGCCGTTCAATCCCATTAGAGAGAGGATTGGTGATCCCATATCCAAATGGTATTTCAAGTTCTATTGAAATCCAACGAATCGAATTTGATTCATCGATTCGGACGAATTTTCGAATTTATTTCATCGATTCGGCCGAATTTGGTAACTTCCATAACTGCTATTCACTGTAGTCTGTGCAGGATTCTTGCTACAACAGGAATGGCGAGTTAAGTCTTTTACAAGCCGAACAAAATCATGGCCGACGGCCGAACAAGATTCAAAGCTCGACATTGACAAACTATGTTGATTTATTTATTTTTCAACATTTTGTTATTATAATTAAAAAGATGGTAAGAAACTTTTCTACATATAATATTTTAAATTATCTCAAAAAATTGATCATTTCCTTGTATACTGTATTGTTTAATATTTGTCTAATTTTGAATTTGGCTCGACGTAGATACTGGATACCATTCACAAATCAAAATTAAGGTTAAATCAGGTTAAACTTCATACAAGAAATTCATATGCACTATCAGACCATGTTAGAATAAATAAATGTGTAATTCTGAATAATTAAAAAATAAAACTATGCACACACAATTTTTTTTTTTTGTTACGAAAATACTAATACGAAAAAACCTTTTTCTGTGTCACACGTTGACCAGTTAAACCTCAAGACCAAGACCACGTAGGTTCCGGCAATCTGACAGTGCAGCAGCAAAGTTAACGTTTGACATTCTCTTGCCGGATTAGATTGCCCGCAAGTCTGGGATAACCACTAATAATTCCAATCCAATCTATGTAACTTACTCTAAACGTTTTAAACGTTATATGTATGTTTTTTTTTATCATTTTTATCTGAAATTTAATTAAAAATTATTTGAATTGTAGATTTTAGTGATTAAGAAGGTATAATGTGTATGTTTTAAGGTTTTTCAATGATATGAAGCTAAATTTGTTTATGCATTCAAAAATAGATTTCAAGTAATACAAATCTATGATTTTATCAACAATTAGATTTTAGTGATTAAAATTATATAATTTATATGCTTTAAAGTTTTTCAAAAATTTTAAACTAAATTTATTTATACATTTAAAATTAAATTTCAAATAATAAAAATTTATAATTTCACCAACAATTATATTATGCAATTCTAATAATATTATTCTAAATAAACAAAAACATAGAACAAATATATCCCAAGTTTCCAACAATATTATTGAAAACAAAACCAAAAAAAAAAATACTTGTATACAGCCAGTTTCTTAAAAAAATAGAACAAACTAAACAATTAATGATAAGCTCCTAGAATCAACTGACTTTCTCCAAAGCGTGCTAAATTCGTTTCCATTTCCAAGAACAGCAAAACACTTTTCTGTAAAATTGTCATCTTCCCGTCAAAAAGAACGAAGTCTGCTCTTGTTCCTTTTTAGGGTTTTATTCTCTTTCTGTATTGAAACGTAGCTCCACATTTTATTGAGGTCAAAGGGTTCTTTGTGTTGGAAATATGTTAATTAATTTTTATGTGGTTATATGTACATGCAATGTAGATATGTTAATGCATATTTATGTAATCTATTTATGAACTGTGTAATACTGAGGTGTTGTGTGTATGAGAGGAAAGGATGGTTGTATGCCTGGGTTGGCTATTGTAAGTATCAATTAAATAAAGGAATACCAATTATCATTGTCCTTGGTTTTTTCTCTCATTAGATTTCCACATAAATCATTGTGTATCAAATTATGAGTTTTTTGTTCTTGATTTAACGCGTGTTTAATCTTACTTATTACGCCTAAAGGCTTATATCTATTGACAATGGGCACAATTAATAGGTTTTTATTTCTTAATACGTTTGAGATTAAATATGCCTAAAATATTCTTAGTCGTCACAATAAATGAATGGCTCTGATTTCATCCATTAACTTCCAAGCTGTTATAAAGGCATCCTGATTTCATCCATTAACTTCCAAGCTGTTATAAAGACATCCGTTTATATGTTTACTTTTTTATATTTACCTAATCCTGTTTAAAAATTACTTTGTTCACTAACTTATTGCCACATCTACCTGATTAAAAAAATTAAAATATTAACACAAAGTGATAAAATCTTGACATTTCATATTTCTGTTCATTGACGTTTGGTGACCGCGTTTCTGTGCTGGCATCACCAGCAATCGCCTTAGGACGGACAGATCAAAATTCACCTCCATTTTAAAACAAAAACGACATTTATATCCATCGACAGCGAAGCCAGATAATGAGTTATCTCTCACCAGTGGACTATATAATCAATCTACAGTCGGAGTTGTTTATGATAAACCACTAATTATTCCCTACCTATACTGCGACAGGAATTTTTTTATATATTGGAAACAAGACGGTAATTCATTGACGATGCTATCCCGAATCCCCCTTACGCAATACTTCAACGGCAGGATTTGTAAATCACGGGGAAGGTAATGATATCCAGCGTGCAGGTCTTAGCTGTTGTGTTTTAATTTCTGATACTTTATTCATTTCTGAGCATTTAGTAAGTCGCACGAAACATGTGACAGAAACCGGAAGATACCGAGTGGTGTGACACTGTTGTACTTTGACCAGATTGTGCCATCGATAACTCCGACGGCGGGATTTAAAAAGCAGTGGATAGGTAGCAAGCAGAGAGACCCACTTCCAGTTGTCCTCTATCATTGATCTGCATCGTTTATATACCAAATCATATCACACCCCTCCTCATCCCAAGTTTATTGATATCAATATTGCTCTTGCAGAGAATTTGATTTTGTTTTAATATGCCTTTCGGCGTTAATCAGCCACGTAATTGTGGCTGTGCTAGTTTTATATTATGTTATATACCTTGTTTTTTCTTCTGCTGCCTAACAAATGGTATTAGAGCAGAGAGTTGAAACAGGACTGTCAGTCACGTGCAGAAGAAACAAAAGGTCGTTGGATCAAAGTCGAGCAGACCGTAAGGCAGACGACGGATTCGTTGCACAGGGGCGATAGTTTCTAACCTACCGCGGGTAAATTGGTTCAAAGAATGCCATAATCTGTCTCGATAACCATTGCTGATCAGTTGCAGAGGACGGAGGACGAAGAACAAATTAGTTACAAAGGCGATATTGGTTGGCTGCGAATTCTCGTTGCCTATCTCCACAGTGTCGAAGGGATTCTGATCCGTTTTGATGGGTGATCCGATGGCTAGAACTATTTAAGGTTCGCTGGCAAGAGCGAGGGCGATAGTTGTCGAAGAGTTCAGCTCTTTGAAATTTCTGGGGATCATTGCCCTTCACGACTAACATGGGGTGCAATGACTGTTCATAATGGCACCTCTGCCTTGCCGGTAGCACGATACTCGTGGAAAGTCATTTTAATTAAACGTATTCGCATAAAACTTAAGGTATATGCATGCACAGAACTCAAGGTATTATGAAAGCGGAATTTTTTTTGTTTATGCATGAAGCTCGAGGTAATAAAAACTTATTTTTGAATTATTATAATAGGATCCCTTCGGTAATTAAATGGGTGGAGTTTTACATATTTTATTTTTTGGGATTAAACTTTTTTGGGTTCAACTATTTTGGTCTCACTTTGAAATATAATTTTATTTTTTTGGGATTGAGCAGTAGTTTTGGAATTTTGTTTGTTAATGGAGAAAGTGCAAAGTTTTAAGTTTGAGGTGGAGAAATTCAGCGGTAAGAATAGTTTTGAGCTATGGAAACTTAAGATACGGGATCTGTTTGTGTAACAAGGATTGCAAAAGGCGTTGGCTCGAGAGACAAAGAAACCGACAAACATGACAAACGAGGACTGGGAGGATCTCGATGCAAGAGCCCTCAGTACTATTCGTTTGTGTCTGGCAGATAAGGTGTTGTTTAACATCGCTGAAGAGAAGACAACAACATGTTTGTGGACCAAACTAGAGAGTCTGTATATGACAAAGAACTTGTCAAACATAATCTTCTTGAAGAGGCAGTGGTACAGCTTGTTGATGAAAGAAGATGCCATTGATTATGACACTATTGTGGGAGCTCTGTTGTCTGAGGAAAGGAGGAGAAGATCCAGTAAGGAAACCTCAACAACAAAAGCAATGGTAGTCAGAGGTCGATCTACAGAAGGAGGGCAAGATCAGAAAGGTAAAACCAAGTCTAAGTCAAAAGACAATAAGGGTAAGGCAAAATGTTGGTTTTGTGGCAAATCTGGGCATCTCAAGACGGATTGTTGGAAAAGACAACAAGCATCCAAAAAGGACTGCACAAAAGAAGCAAATTCGTCTACAGGTATGGTTGATGAAGTTTTGTCTGTCCGTTGTGTCTCACCATCTGTGTTCACATAGAAGGTGCAGGGCGGTGATGGTTGAGTCACCGTGAAATCATAAAAAAATAAAAATGTTTTTACTTTGGAGTTGTAGAAATTATTATTGCATGTAAATGGGCATATGTCTGTAAGACCTGGATAGGCATGCGTACCCCTGGTTTATCAGGTCACCTATGAAAAGTCTAGACGTAGATTTAGGTAGATTGAATATGTGGGGGGGCATGTATGTTGGGTTAACCTTGATTCAGTGAAAGAGTTAATGAGTTAAATCTATTTTTAGGTCAAAGAAGGTGATTTTTTGGGTCCATGTGTTTTGAGTATCCTGTGATATTGTGTCCATGGATTGCATGTAATGAATCCTATAAAAGGCTTGATGAAATCCATTGTAAATGGGCCTGTAGGTAAGCGGTGAAGGCTTACTTGGTCGGTTTGGCTAGATTTGGTCAAAGTTGTTCGAATGCAAAGTTCGAGGTGGAGCAGTGTATCCAGTTTATAAAGGTGGGCCTGTAGAAAGGCTGATGTGTTGGCAGTTCAATCAAGTGTTTGAGAATATATGATGAAGGTAAGTTCATATCCATGGAACTTGGAAAGTATTGCAAGGAAGTTGGGATCGAATAGGCATGTTCAGTAATGCCAAGTTGTAGCAATAGTTGTGGACATAAGTGGTTGTGTTATCTGGTAACTCGGTCACCATCGATTGCAAAAGACAGGAAGATCCAGGAAGATGTATGAACATGTCATCTCGTAATTACTCAAATGTGAAATTATTCGGTTGCGATGCTTATGGTTTTTTATCAGCTTTCTAAGTAGGACCCACATCAAACAGGTAGATCTTTGATATGGTGATGATGTTAAGGGGTGCAGACTGTGGGATCCTACTACCCCCATAATCATCATGGATAGAGATGCAGTGTTTAATGAATCTCCTTTTATAAAATCAAACATAGTAAAAGATGAAAGGTTCAAAGAATGACTGGTAGCAAAAAGGTATTTGGAAGGTATTGATTTCCATGAAAGTTTCTCACCAATTGTAAAAAGCTTGTTTGTATTCATGTTGTGTTAGCACTAGTTGTGATAGTACAACTAGATATTAAAATTGTTTTACATGGAGGTTTTTGGATAAGGGGATGTATATGGAACAACCAGAATGGTTAGATCAGAATCGCAATAGAAATTTTTTTTGCAAACTCAAAAATCATTGTATGGCCTCAAGCATGCTAGGCAAATGGTACAAGATGTTTGATTCTTTCATGGTGAGTCAAATTTTACAAGAAGTGAGTATAACCATTGTGTTTATGGTATATTCATTATCTTGGTGTTATATGTTATGCTTGTTGCAAGCACAAACCCGGTTGAGATCAACGGGTTGGCTCAGTTGGTTAGGGCATTTGTTATGAAGGATCTGGGAGCAGCAAAATAAATCTTGGGCATGGGAATACACAGAGACTGGAAGGATGGTAAGCTTGGTTATCACAACAGAAATATGTGGTGAAGATACTCAGGAAATTCAGTATGAATAATGTGAAACTGGTAAAATCCCTTTGGCTTTCCATTGTAAGTTATCTTGAGGTTTATGTCCTAATTGATGAAGACGAGAAGGGTTATATGTCTCAAGTATTATATGATACTAGGAAGTTTGATGATTGTGATGGAGAAATGGTTAGCATTTCACATGCAGTTGGTGTTGTCAGTAGACACATGGAGAAACTAGGTGAAGAACATGGAAATGGGTGCTTCAAACATAAAAGAACAAGTATCACCTACAATGGTTGCAGTGATTTGGTCTATGTTTATGATTTATGAGTTTTGACAAGTGCATTGGTCTATTAGACAGGTTACTGATGGAGATAGAATAAGTGAATCGTGCAAGCATGTTCACGTAACGATATTGTTAGAGAAGTTGTGGAGCTGTGATGGTGTTTGGCTTCTCTTGCAGGAAAGTTGATGAATGAATTATTTAAGGGCATGATATATCAGGTAAATTGTTGTCAAGGTGGATATTGTTGGAAACATGCGAACGAATTTCCTCATGCAGTCACATGCACATACAATGCATCTATGTTAATGCATATGCGTGCAATCTATTTATGAATTGTTCGTGTAACTATGTGATCTATTCATGATCAGTCTGTATAACTGGGTGATAGATGTTATATATACGAGCATTCCCATAGAGGTGTGAGTGCAATGTGTAGTGAGTGTGTGAGAGCAAGACTCAATAGTGAGTTATTGTGTGTATCATAGGAGGGGATGGTTGTATGCGTTGGTTGGCTATTGTAATTCTCCCTTGAATAAAAGAATATTGATTATCATTGCCCTTGTTTTTTCCCCTCATTGGCTTTCCACATAAATCACTGTGTCAAATTATGAGTTTATTGTTCTTTGTTTAATACACTTTCTGTGTTAAAATGTAGATCCACATTTTATTGAGGTAAAAGGGTAGTGAGAGTAAACGATATATGTTTTTTAACTATTAAGAAATTAAGGTTTCAAAAGATTCATGGATCATAACATGATAATACATAGTAAAGCATTCATTAATTAAATTGAAGAAACAATAAGAAAATGGTAAATATATTAAAGTTAGGGTGATAGAAAAATAAAAAGAGCTAAAACATACCAGATTAATGTCTATAAAAAGTAAAATTTCAAATCCTTACGTTCAAGCTGTATTGACAGAATTGATACTACAACCTCGAGGCATTGGTGATGACTTATCAGTCGCATAAAAGATTGCAAAAAGTTTGGAGATCATCAAATATGTGTGGGTGTGAATACCGACCGTGCTTTTATCGACTCCATTATCTCTCCATATTTGCGCCCGTGGAGTTCTTCTTTGCCAAAACAGAAGTTATGTATTCAAAATCCACTCTCTCACATGGAATAGTGAGTCCCATTTAATGGCAGTAGCTTTGAGCACATTGTGGCATTGGCCTTAAGACCATTAAAGAAACCGAAATTATTTGTTGAACTGAGTGATCTCTATGAAAGGATGCCTCCTTGGTTCCACCATACTCCTCCACCTCCACCATACTGACTGCATTCTTATCAAGATCTTAACAGGCACCAGATCAATCTATGTAAATACAATAACATGATCTAGAATATTTGACATATACATGACTTCAAAGTTCATACAATCAAATGCACTGTGACTGCTTTGATACATATGTTTCTCATAGACCCCATGCATGAATTCAGTTCGCAATCTATATTTTGAAGGTCGGAATGAATGGAGAGTTTTATTTTATAATGGCTGATACATGGTTATATATGAGTGACCTTGGCATGCTTAGTTTGAATATTACCTCTCATGCCATACCTGGAGATCCCGATTACAATAACGAGTCAAAGGATTATAGTAAAAACTGTAAAGATTATAGTAA
>SNQJ01S0099875.1:34048-57520 GCA_010110895.2 Picea sitchensis
AGAGTCCAAGTAGGATTGTCTGGAGGCTTATTTGGTGTAGAAGTTCCCTTTTTGGGTGGCATGTTGGCCAAGTATCACTTTTGAACCTTGATTTTGAGGTGGTTCTGATAGACAATCTTTCTTTTGTTGTATCTCCCAGGTTTGAGCCCTTCTGGGTATGAAAATTTATTTTATGTATTTCTCTGATATTTCTTCTCTGCAATGCCACAGGTCTAATCAAAATTGGATGTACCAAGTGGAATTTACAGTAACTTCCCCACAACTTGCCTATTTTTGGCCTTTCCAAGATATCTCACTTGTATAGCGTACCCCACACAAAATAATTGATATAAAATTTTGAAACTCGCGCTTGAAATACTAAAGACTGTCCACGATCCAATGCAACTACTCCCACTCAATTTGGATACTCTAGCAAGAAGTTATGATTGTTTTACCTGGAACACCTTCTTGAGACTAGTCAATAGGACTAGTTAGATAACCTATCTTACACAGGGTGTATCTACAAATTTAAGATGACCCAGAAGATGAAACTTTTACCACAGATACCTTACTTATTTCTGTGAATATCCTCCATAGGTTAGGCTATGAAACATTACATAAAAAAATTTATAGCGAAAATTCTGCAATGACTCAGTTCAGGATGATTCCAGAACCCTATCTTGTATAGGCTATATCTCCGAAAGTATAAGGCCTCAAGAGATGAATTTTGAATCCAAAGTACCTTGATCCATCTAATAAATATCCTCCAAGCCATTCCTTCTGAAACGTTGTAGAAAAAACGTTATAGTGAAAATTCCAAGGTGTCTTAGATGTAGCAGCGAAACCCCAAGACCTTGAGCTCTGATACCATATGTTAAGAACCAAGTATCAATATAGCATAGAAAAAACTCAGAAAAAGTACTCAACACCTTGAAAAAGAGATAATTTCAGATAATAAGCCTCTTCAAGGGGGCAACCTCCCTTTACCCCACTTAAATGTTCAAGTACAAGATGATTCAAAATGAAAATGTCTCCTTGGTATATATAGAAGACTAGGAGGTATAATTAAAACTAATGGCCTAAAGCTGACATAAATAAAATAACATTACTAATACAATATGCCCCAATTAATGGGTAATGAGCCAATATTAGGGCTTAACAGTCTGGTTGTAAATTTGTATATCGCATAAGTGTCATTACTGTTCGTAGGCCATGGAACAATAGAAGTCCAATATAGAGCCTGCCTACCGAGAATTCACAGTCAGAGAAGTGTCTGAGTATGGAATGGGGAAGTGGTCAATCGGTGTCGTGATATAAGAGCACGAGTGCAAGCGTGAACCTGCAAGTCTGCCCACGCGCGCAACCATACATTTTCAAAAAAACGAATAAGTGAAGAGAAAGATAAAGTTCAGGGAAAAGAGAAACGGATATTTTTCCAAGTATAGAAGATGGAAAAGAAGGACCAATATATTCACATCTGTAACAGATATCCCATTTTCTTGCCAAGATATATAGTTGGAAAGAAGTGCGAAGTTGGCGGGCACAGAAAACAACAACCATGAATACGATCCACGAGTTTACTTGGTTCTTGGTTGTATGCTTCATCTGTCAATTTGTATATTGTGGAACTTCGAGGCATTTTTTTAGCCAGCCAACATGCAAGTTCGGCTGTCAATTTGTATAGTGCGGAACTGTGGGTGTTGTTTGTAGGACACAAAAATATAGAGGAAATGATTTCCCTTTAATATAGATTATGTGGCACAAATGTGGTATGGCTCATTTTAGCACTTTTCCATCCATAAAAAAAGAAAATATTGCGCTCGCCAACCCTGGAGCCCGTGTGTCAATTTGTATATCGCGGAGCTCCGAATGCTGCTTGGAGGTCACAGAAAAATAGAAGTGCAATGTTGAGCCAGCTAGCGTGCAATTCCTCCTGTCAATTTGTATATTGCGGAACTCTGGGTGACACTTGTAGGAAACAGAGCAATAGAGGGCCAATTTAAAGAAAGGGGAAGCACCCATTGGAAACGCGTGAATTCCCCAAGCCGCGCAATAAGGCATTTTCGGAGAAAAATGATTAAGTAACCAGGAAGAGAAACTACAGGGAATAAAAGAGTGGGGAAATATAAAGGGGGGGGGAAGTTTTCGTAAGCGTGAGTTGGTTTCAAAGAGGCCCCATTGTTGCAAAACCATCATTTTATACTAATTGTCAGCAAATGCATTGTTGAAGATTAGATTTTATTGCAACCTGTGCGTGTAAGTATGTTCTTGATACATTCTTCCATGACTGTAGCATATTAACCTAACTATTAAACTTCATTTTCTACTAATTGCCAACAAATGCTTTGTTGAATATTAGATTTTATTGGAACGTGTGGGTGTAACTGTGTTCTTGATACATTCTTCCATGACTGTAACATATTAACTTAAGTATTACAATTCTTGCATTATGGGTTGTTAACATTAAAACTTAATAACTGCATGTCTAGAAACAAGAATGATGATTTTGCTGCAAGATTGTACATTGGTATTGCTATGTTCTATTTGCATTACAAATAGAATTGAACGTTGGTTTGAAACTGTCTATAATCCATTTTTTTTTGCATAAAAGGCTAGTGGATTGACACAGTACATTGCCATATAATTGTTAGATGTTCCATCTTAGAAAAAATAACCTAAGTAAACACAATATCGAAGAACTACGAGAGCAACGAACCATGCCAATGAGAGCAGGCATTAAATCCATAAAAGAAGCAGCAAAGAAGACTCCAAGAAAAAAAAATTTAATAGAAAATCCATTTAAAAAAAAAAGAAAAACATAGAGTATTGTACATCTATCCTTAGAAATTGGACCCAGTTCTTCAGGCCAAAACATTGAATGTATCTGCCACAAACATAGGCACGGGATCCGCAGTATGCAGGATCCTTGCAGTTTTCTCCTCGATGAATCATCTTGTGGTGAAATTGATAGTTTTCAGAAGCTTCCCGTGAGGAGGAAGATGAAAACAATTGCAGGGCAAATGGAATAGCCCTTAACTAAAACTTAGGACACAGCTAGAAACTGCTTCGGCATAGTCGAAAAAAATTCAGGGACACAAGTTGCACGTGTAATTTCAGAGGCCCAAATTAGTCCATTCTAGGTGGAAGGAGATGACTAGTAGAAAAATGACTTGCAGTAGTGAGAGTTCTAAACCTGATTCTCGAAGATGTTAATTGTATATCCAGAGAACAGGACAATAGTACCGCAAGTGAATAATTTTTTGGCTTGAAATATATCTCTGGGAGTATCAACATATCATTTCCTTACAGTGAAACTCTTCCACCCAGAACAGAGTAATTTGGAACTCTAGAATTCTTACTTTCGCGCTGCAAAGAGGCTATTGCGTTCAGCGTCGATTTCTTTTCTGAAACTCCTTTTGGTGTTTTCAGGACTGCCATCACTGACCCGGGAAGTTTCGTCCGTTATGGTTGATTTGAATTTGGACGCAGGAGTGGGAAGAGTCTCTACATTTCCATCATCTATTTTCATATCATCGCCCATCAGATCATCTTCTTATGGCTCAGAATCCATGACATAAACCTCTTCGCCAACCATCAATGCAAATGGGAAGGTTCTCTGAGCATGTAGGGTTGCCTTGGAATTCTTTGGCTTGAAATATATCTGTCAGTGTAACAAGGGACCATCTCCTTTTTTGCTCCTGGGAGGAGGGAGATGAGTAGTAAGAATATGCCCTGGAATAGTGGAACCTCTAGCCATTATGCACAAATGTGTTTACTGTATCTGGACAGAATTGCTGCCACAAGTTAACAAGAATTTCCATTTGCTTGAGACGATGTTTGAAATGAAAATTGGGGAGGGATAATATAACCCTCCGCAAATTATGGTTTAATGCTTATCAATGGAATATGTCCTTGAGCCTTTCGCTGATCAATGACAATCTCCATGGTTCGTGTGGAATGACCTGTTATCATTACAACTCACTAATTGCATATTTAGAAAAAAGTGCGAAGGTGGCAGTGATGGCGAACAGAGAATAAGAATCCGCCGGCACACAAAAATAGATTGCATCATGTTTGAAATGAATACTTGGAAAGGATAACACACTTCTGCGCAAATCTTAGTTTAATTCGTAGTAATGACAAATCTTCTCCAGACTGCCAGACATTAATGACAATCTTAATGGTTCCTACAGGATGAACTACTAACATTAAAGCTTAATTATTGCATATCTGGAAACAAGTACGAAGGCAACGGTGATGGCGAATTGTGACGAAGCATTGTACATTTCGTGCACCCACCAACCCGCGAAACCGATTCCTAGAAATACCCAAGTATGGAAAGCAATCGGGCGGGTTACAAAATAAAAAGGGCATAAGATATACCCAGGAGACATGAAGTCTGGGTGCCAGTTGCACACGACGAAACCATGGAAACACAATGTTAAAACCACCTATGCAGGAACCCGCGATTCAAAACGTTTGTTCAATATGAAACAAGGAAGCGGTCGGTTGGGCTGGTGATATTAAAGTAACAATTAAAATATGAAGACACGAATCTGCCAAATCCCGCACCTAGACATTTTCCGAAAAACTAGTAAGTAAAGAAAGGGAAAGCAGAGAGAAAAGAGAAACTAGAAATTTTCTAAAAAACGAGTAATACACACTAAATATGTACTATAAAGTATGAACATGAGATGTTATAGAGCATGTACGGATCCCGCATTCCATACTTAGCCACTTTTTGGATCGCGGGTTCTCGGACTGACAGGCTCTAAATTGGGCATCTATTGTTCCGTGGCCTACAAATAACATCCAGAATTATGCGATATACAAATTGGTCAGTGGACCTATGGGCTAGCTCGATCAACATTGCACTCCTTTTGTTTTGTGTCATACAAACAACACTCGGAGTACCGTGATATAGAAATTGATAGACCGACTCCAGGGCTGGCGTCCTCAAGAGTGCGATTGTTTACGGATGCTAATCCCTATTAACTATTTAACATTATCTAAAAACATTATTTTCAATACTAAATTATTATTATTAAATATTGATATTGTATAATTTAATTAGACAAGAAGGTTTGTACAATATGAAACGGGGAAGCGGTCGGTCGATTGGGCTAGTGATATGAAAGTAAGTGAAATCTGAATACATGAATCCGCCAACTTCCTTACTAAGAAATTTTTCTCGGGCTGGTGGGCTCAAAATTGGGCCTCTATTGTTCCATGAGCTACAAATAGAAACCAAGAGTTCTGCGATATACAAATTGATAGGTAGACTTGCAGGATGGCTCGCTCAACATTTCATTTCTATTGTTTTGTCGTTCAAATAGCACTCGGAGTTCCACCATATACAAATTGACAGATGGAATCCAGGGCTGGTGGGCTTAAGCTTGTGATTGTTTACGGATGGTGATCCCTATCAACTATCTAACACTACCTGAAAAACATTATTTTCAATACTAAAGTATTAATATTAAATATTGATATTGTACAATTTAATTACATAAAATTATAAAAGGATGTGAAATATCTTATTTCAAAGAAAAACCCGCGTATTCGGAAACTTGCATTCCAAAAAATTTGTATAATATGAAATGGGCAAGAAGTCGGTCGAGCCGCTGATATAAAAGTGGGTGGAAATCTAAACACATGTATCTGTCAAGTTACACACCTAGAAAATTTCCCAAGAAACGAGTTGTACATACCAAATATGTACTTTTATAAAGTATGGAAATGAGATTTTATAGAGCATGTACACAACCCTCATTCCATACTTAGCCACTTTTTGGATCGCGGGTTCTCGGGCTGGTGGGCTCAAAATTGGGCCTCTGTAGTTATGTTCCCTACAAATAGCACTCATAGTTCCGCGATATACAAATTGACAAGCAGACTATTTTAATTTTAAGGGCCTCGTGTTGATGTAATAGCACAATTGGACTTGGGTCGGTTTATATTCGTTTCTTACAATATCAAATGGAGAAGCGGTCGGTCCGACTGGTGATATAAAATTAATTGAAATCTTAAGTCATGAATCCGCCAACTTCTGCAGCTAGAAGTTTTCCGAAAAACGAGTAAATAGAGAATGTACGGATCCCTCATTTTATACTTAGCCACTATTTGGATTGCGGGCTCTCGGGATGGTAGGTTAAAAATTGGGCCTCTGTTGTTCCATTCCCTACAAATAGCACCCACATTTCTACGATATACAAATTGACAAGAGGACTTGTGGTCTATTTGAATTTTAAGGGCCTCTTGTTGATGTGATAGCACAATTTGACATGGGCCAGTTTATATTCATTTATTGCAATATCAAACGGGGAAGCGGTCTGTCGGGCTAGTGATATAAAAGTAAGTGAAATTTGAAGTCGTGAATCCACCAACTTCCGCACCTAAAATTTTTCTGAAAAACAAGTAATACATACTAAGTATGTACTCTTATAAAGTATGGACATGAAATTTTTATAGATCATGTACGGATCCTGCATTCCATACTTGGCCACTTTTTAGATCGCGGGTTCTCGGGATGGCGGGCTTACTTGGCCACTTTTTGGATCACGGGTTCTTGGTCTAGCTAGCTCAAAACTGGGCCTCTATTTCTCTGTATCCTACAACTAGAACTTAGAGTCCCGTGATATACAAATTGACAGGCGAACTTGTGGACTGGCTCGCTCAACATTGCACTTCTATTGTTCTGTGTCTTCCAAACAACATTCAAAGGAAACGAGTAATACATACTAAATATGTACTTCTAAAAACTATGGACATGAGATTTTATAGATCATGTGTCGATCCCTCATTCCAGCCACTATTTGGATCGCGGGATCTCGGGCTGGCAGGTTCAAAATTGGGCCTCTGTTGTTCTGTGCCCTACAAATAGCACCCACATTTCCACGGTATACAAATTGACAAGCGGACTTGCGGGCTATTTGAATTTTAAGGGCCTCGTGTTGATGTGATATCACAATTGGACTTGGGCCAGTTTATATTCATTTATTACAATATCAAACGGGGAAGCGGTTGGTCAAGCTTGTGATATAAAAGTAAGTGAAATCTGAAGTCGTGAATCCGCCAACTTCTGCACCTAGAAGTTTTCCGAAAAACAAGTAATACATACTAAGTATGCACTCTTATAAAGTATGGACATGAAATTTTTATAGATCATGTACGGATCCTGCATTCCATACTTGGCCACTTTTTGGATCGTGGGTTCTCGGGTTGACGGGCTGAAAATTGGGCCTCTATTGTTTCGCGCCCTACAATAGCACCCACAATTCCACGATATACAAATTGACAAGCAGACCTACGGGTTGGTTGGTTCAACATTTCACTTCTATTGTTCTGTGTCCTCCAAACAACACTCGGAGTTCCATGATATACAAATTGACAGACAGACTCCATGGCTGGTGGGTTCAAGATTGCCATTGTTTACAGATGGTAATCCCTATAAACTATCTAACATGATCTAAAAACATTATTTTCAATACTAAATGATTAATATTAAATATTGATATTGCACAATTTAATTAGACAAGAAAGTTTGTACAATTTGGTCGGGCTAGTGATATAAAAGTAAGTGGAAATCTGAACACGTGAATCCGCCAACTTCCACACTTAGAAATTTTCCAAGAAACAAGCAATACATAGTAAACATGTACTTTTATAAAGTATGGACATGAGATTTATAGAGCATGCACAGATCCTTCATTCCATACTTAGCCACTTTTTACATCGCGGGTTCTCGGGCTGGCGGGCTCAAAATTGAGCCTCTATTGTTCTGTGTCCTACAAATAGCACCCAAAGTTCCACGATATACAAATTGACAGGTGGACTTATGGGCTCTCTGGCTCAACATTGCACTTCTATTGTCCCATGTGCTCCAAACAACACTTGGAGTTCCGCGACATACAAATTGACAGAAGGACTCCAAGACTGGCAGGCTCAAGATTGTGATTGTTTACGGATGGTCATCCTATCTAACATTATCTAAAAACATTATTTTCAAATAATAAATTATTAATATTAAATATTGATATTGTATAATTGAATTACATAAAATTATCAAAGGATGTTAAATCGCTTATTTTTAAAAAAATGAAGGAAACAAAATAAAGTTTTTTAAAATTCTATCACCGCAAGCATAACAATGAAAAACAAGCAATACATAGTAAACATGTACTTTTATAAAGTATGGACATGATATTTTATAGAGCATGTACGAATCCTTCGGTCCATACTTAGCCACTTTTTGGATCGCGGGTTCTCGGGTTGGCGGGCTCAAAATTGAGTCTCTATTGTTATGTGTCCTACAAATGACACCCAGAGTTCCGCGATATACAAATTGACAGGCGGACTTGTGAGCTCTCTAGCTCAACATTGAACTTCTATTGTCTCGTGTCCTCCAAACAGTACTTGGACTTTCGCGACATACAAATTGACAGAAGGACTCCAGGACTGGCGGACTCAAGATTGCAATTGTTTACAGATGGTCATCCTATCTAACATTATCTAAAAACATTATTTTCAAATACTAAATTATTAATATTAAATATTGATATTGTACAATTGAATTACATAAAATTATCAAAGGATGTTAAATCGCTTATTTTAAAAAAAATGAAGGAAACAAAAGAATTTTTTTTAAAATTCTATCTCCGCAAAAATAACAATGACCAATTTGAATTTTAAGGGCCTATTGTTGATATGATAGAACAATTTCACTTCGCACAGTATATATTCGTTGATTTCAAATTATTCCAAGAGATTAATTTTACCAAGTTCATCGATTAAGAAAAAAATGCTAAACAACAACTAATTTGAATTTTAAGGGCCTCTTGTTGATATGATAACACAATTGCACTTCGCATAGTATATATTCGTTGATTTCAAATTATTCCAGGAGATTAATTTTACCAAGTTCATCGATTAAGGAAAAATGCTAAAATAAGCCACATACTACATTTGAGTCACAACGCCATAGAAATTATCAGGCAGATTTGCGGGCTAGCTGGCTAAAAAATTCAATTCTATTGTTCTGTGTCCTCCAAACAATAGTCCGATTTCCATGATATACAAATTGACAGAATAAACGCAATACCAAGAACCAACTAAACTTCAAACAGGCCGCAAGCAATTTCCCACAAGGTTCCATAGAGCAGGACGCATCGACCTTTGCATCAAACAAATTGTTATACAAAGAAAAGACGTCGCTGCATTCATTTTCTCTTACATTTGGTATATGTTCCGAGTAGAAAATAATGGGAGCCATGGGATATATGGGGTTTGTTTCCACGATTCCCATTTTTTGGGCCGAACAATCCTATGCGCATGCAATCCAAAGTAGCCGAGTCTCATGAACATTCATCTGGATGTTGAAGAAATATTACACAGACACATGAGGTATTTTTGTTTCCTGCCAAAGTTTGATATATATATATTTTCCCTTCTTCATCCAATATGAAAAATTGTATTGTCCTCATTTAAGGTGAATTTGTTGTGTATACAAAGGTCCCGTAGCATGTAGACACTGCTTGCCTTTTTCTGTAGATACGTTTCATACGACAATTCTGCCAACTTAGGAAGCACATTTTGTAACAGAGTCTGCCTAACCGTACAATGCACGGTTGTGTTTCCCATGGTTCAAATGGAAGCATTGACGCAATGTCTATATATATATGGACATTTTTCACTGCATCACAGACAATCAATTATATCATCACTTATCAAAGTGGAGGCAGAAGCAGGAGAGTTGCATTTCGCACATACAGGTTCAAAGGGGGTCGAGTACACATTGGTTGCAACTAAAACACCTTCAACCTAGGAACGTGAGCGTAGGAATTAATACATTGAACAATATAATACACAACTGCACCCCCCCCCTCCCCTTAAAAAAATAAAAATAAATTAAAACAGGTCGTAGAAATTTGTTGAAGGCTATTTGTATAAGAAAAGTGAGGATAATTTTGTGGATGTATACGCACAACAGTTGCAGAGATAGCTAGTTTCTTCAGATCCTGTACTATATCTACTCACAACTCTGTTACAAACATTGCCTGGGTTGTCCAAAAGATCCTTTCTCTAACATCTCTTTTCTTTGTTATATTTTTGAAGAGCATAAGTGGAATTTTCCCTTTATGGAATTGCTGCTCCATTGACGAAAACAAATTTAAATATGTATCAAACAATTGCAGTTGCAACATGGAACAATACAATATTTGTGTAACTTACCTGAGGTACATGCACATGCGAAAGTAAACGACACAACTGAATATGAAAAAAGGTACCATTGCCTTGTCGTTGTCTGACCCTCCATCCTTTATATGGAGAATGTGTTGCGAGCCAAATTTTCTCGCTAGTGTGACAGTTGCGCCAATTTTTCTGATTGGGTAAATATCAGTGCTCTGTGCAAGCTGGTTTATAGTCAAGTCCAGGAATAAAAGATATTTTGAACAAACAGCAAAAAAAATTTCCACAATTCTTGTTTCGTTGAGCGAAATAATTCGATCACAATCACCATGGTCATATACTATTTCGGGAAATATATTAAAATTTGTAATGGATATCCCATTACCTGGCAATATTTTTTTTGCATGTTTCTGGACAAGTTGTGGAGGAATAGTCAGTGTCACTGTCATCATGGCCTCCTTGTCTATCATGTCAGCACACATAATGGATCTAGTTTTGTTTTCCTTGTCCAGGTAGGTGCTATAGACGACCATTATGTCCCCGACGAACACTTTTCCAGTTCGACGACTGTTCAAGCCCTCTATTGATAATACTTTGGATGTTACAACTCTAGACCTAGTGATAATTTTTGAATAGGAAAACTAAAGTGAATGGTAGTGTGCAATTTTTTTTGTATTCTTCTTTCACTGGAATAAATCTATAAGTACACGCATAGCTTCAATGAACTATGGAGACAGAGTTTTGCAACCACACCTCTTAGTCTACGAAACATGCGGCATGTTCGACATCTCACTTGTACTTGTTGATACTTCTTGTGAACTGCAAAATATGTATTGCAGATGACATCAACATATTCACCATGCCATAGATGAATATATAGCCGAGGATATTTGTTTGGTAAACATAGTAAGAGAAGAGCATATGCAGCTTTACCTTTGGCCTTGTCAGTCTGCTGATGTCTGGGATGACTCACTACTCATGCCCATGTCACTAGTCCAACGTTTTTTGATGCAAGCATGTGCAGATGAACATCAGGACTAAACAAGCATATGCATTGTATATTATCCATCAGAAGGACTAAATAACCGTAAAATTGTATGCATCTAATTTTTTTAACTGGAAAAATGTTTAACAGTAAACAGGGCGTGAAGGTGGGGCACCATGGCCAATTTGTATATCATGGACCCTTGGAAGCCAGGGGAGAAATATTGAACCTGCCAGCCCGGCACCTGCAATCAACAAAGAGGGTAACTATGGAATAATGTAGAAGCGTGACCATAGATGTGAAACCGTTAGTCCGCCAACCGACGCACCAAGGCATTTTCGGAAAGAACACTAAACAAATGAATTAGAAAGAAAAAGGGATAATAGAAAATGGAAAAATTAGAAATAGGGAGGGCAAAAAGGCCCATTGTTGCCAAGCCATCATTTTCAAGTCTAATATTATATTCCCCCTCCCGATTTGTATATTTAATTTACCAACACAGTTTGTCTACCTTTTAGAAGATTGTACCACAAAACCCTCTGATGTTGCATAGAACAATTCATCTTCCTGTCCAACCAACCTATTTTTTCCAAGGTAGCAACGTCGAATATGCAATGGACATGAAGGCAAGTTAGTATGAAGACAAACATCTAAAAGAAAGAGAAACATGTCTATTTACCCGCCAAAGAGTCCATCATCCTCTCCAACCATTCTGTTTGTTTAAATGCAGCAATGCATCGAAAACACAATGGACATGAAGTAGGTTAGTATGCAGGAAGGAATGTAATCAAGATAACTTATAATGAATATAGACATGTAAAAGAAAGAGAAACAAGGCTATTTACCCATGAAAGAGCTCATCGTCATCTCCAGCCATTCTATTTGTTTAAATGTAGCAATGCAGCGAAAACACAACGGACATGAAGCAGGTTAGTATGCAAGAAGGAATGTAATGAAGATAAGTTACCATGTAGGAAGGCATGCAACATATACATATAATAAACTAGGTGAAAACACATACAGACAATAAATGAAATACAAAACAATGCAATATGAAATAACAGTACAAGAATGCACCTTTCTATATCCTCTTCAACCGATGCAGTCAAGACTTCGTCGTTTTGTCCATCTATTCTGTTTGTTTGAATGTGGGAATGCACAAAATACAATGAATATGAATGGAAGATGGTATGCACCAGAGAACAAGCAATATGTACATACAGTAAAAGAGACTCAACGAACAGTCTAAAATATAGGCAGAAACATGAACCTTTGTGCTTCTCCATCCATAGTTGTAAATGTATAATTTTTTTTCCCTACCCAAAATATATTACAAGCCACAAAATATCATGAAATTGCATGGTCGTAGCTAAACGATTTCTGGTTTTCCATGGCAAATTATCTAGATATGCTTCCACCAATGGAAATACATGTTCTTTATCCTCTACATAGATTGGTGTGCCCACGATGCAAGATTTTGGTTTTCCGTGGCAAACTACCCAGACATGCTTCCAAACATCGAAATATAATCTTGCAGAATCTTTGTTGTACATATCATATCTCAAGTACAACAGAAATTGTATCATGCACACACCAGTCTGTGTAGAGGACAAAGAACATGTAATGTTATATGGGCACATCTGAACATACATGGTTTATAAATGTAGCCTGCATATGCTTTATTCTAACAAAAAACAACGGATATTG
Source organism: Picea sitchensis (assembly GCA_010110895.2). Classification (NCBI taxonomy): domain Eukaryota; kingdom Viridiplantae; phylum Streptophyta; class Pinopsida; order Pinales; family Pinaceae; genus Picea; species Picea sitchensis. Next base: position 46,908 of record SNQJ01S0099875.1, read on the forward strand.
CAATTTCACATGTAATTCTCAAACAATTTTGCATGCAACTATTTTCTTTCATGCCAGCACTGAAACACCAGCAAAATATCACAGCAGAACATATATCGACCTCGATAGACAGGGAAAATAACACAACTACATGTCGACTCATGGGTGCATGGGATGAACACCGTAAAGTGCCCCCAAAACAATAATAATAATAAAAAAAAACCCAGCTCCAACCACCGGCACTGGACCCCAACCCTGCAAGGCCGAATCAAACAAAAGAAAACAGCAAGCACCAAACCACCGAGAAAGAACGAACAGGCTGAACTGCACCCCCAGGGCCCCAAAGTGTAAACCCGAGACAAACAAACACAGCCAGCAACCCACAAACCAACGAACAACAAGAACCATTGAACCAGTAAACATCATATGTATCTCCAACGATTACGAAACTATAGCCGAAGCACAGAAGGAACCGAAAACATACGATGACCATGCCACTACAAATAAGCAAACATTCTTACTTGCAAACTGCAAACACTGAACAACAAGAAAGGAGTAGAAAATGAAACTATGGCATGGAAACTTACTCCGAAATGATGAAATGCAGAAGCACAGGTCGAATCACGAGCGAAACAATAAGCAACAAGCGACAAAGCAATGAAAAAGAAGCACTCACCGAACCAGTAAACAATGTATGTAGTTTCAACGATGACGAGTTTGCATTGCAAAGGCAGAAGAAGGATGAAACATACAATGCCTATTCAACTGGCAGTGGAGAACAACACTGTGCAAAATCACTGCAACATTGTATGGGAAATTTTGAGGAAAAATGTACTTCAAGAAGCGTATTTAGATAAACATTTAAGGCTGTCAGACTGTCTAAGGACCTCGCGGTATGCAAACATTTAAGCTGTCAGGCCTCTTGGAGGACCTCGTGTCATATAAACATTTAAGTTTCTAGGCCTATTGAAGCATCTCGAAAAAAGTGTCAATACATTTCAATACAGATACATGCGGCAAGGACATTGTAAAGTTTTGAATTATCAATCACTATAAAGCTTGGATATCAAAACATTTCAATATGATTAGTACAAATAAAATATTAGGGATATATTCAGCTAGCAGAAAATGCTAATACAAACATTCGAACTAATGCTACCATTAATCCATCTTCAAGCAATACATAGGAAAAATTATTATTCAAAAAGACTGTATATGATAAAAAGTTTGGATATGTTGCCATATAAAACATTGGGAATAACGAAGCCGACAATAAGACCTCCAATCTCTTATCCAATCAGATCAATACATGTATGGTACTTTTTATTATATAAAAATATATGTTTTTAATTCCCTAGCTCCAACAATAGGTTTTATGCAAATATTTTTGGTCAAAGGACAAACTAATATGTAGTCAACGAATTATCGATCGCTATAGTCCCTCTATGCGTACGACAGGGACTAATAAGTAATATTGTATCTTGTATCTATTTATGTGTGAGAAGTCTAAATGTTTTATGATCTGTATATTATTTATGTATTCATCATGTTTTAGTTATAAAAAATAAAAAAATTGTTAATTTTTTGTTATAAAAAAATTGTGAATAGTTGAAATTATAATTCTTTGTGGTTGGATTTATATTTTTTACTGTAAAAATGGATTCATTGTGTCAATAGGGGCTTTACAACTCAGTATAGGAGAGATGTCCATGTAACATAAAGCATTAAAATAATAATAATAATAATAATAAATAATACTAAAAAAATTATATATATATATATGTGTGTGTGTGTGTGTGTGTGTGTTAATTGGGTTTTTTCAGAGTGGTTTGTGTTGAGGGGTGTCTTCCCCCCACCCATATTCAATTCCCGCAAGTGACATGTTGAGCTCTTAAATGAGCAAGCTATAGAAAAAGCCTGATCTATCAAGTGTCTAGAGGGATCAAATTTATTGAGGTGAAAACCTTTTTTAGAGTGCAAAACTTGATGAAAGGTTAAAGGTTTGCACCTAGAGATATTTGATCTCTCTCCACACTTGATAGATCTGGGGTTAATATGGATCTATGTTGGTTTTCCTCAAAAACATATATTGCATTAGAAGTGTGCAATCTCAACAATTGATATTTGTAATTTTAGCAATTCTTCTAAATTTTTAACCAAATTTTAAACAAAAACTATTGAAAAGTAATTAACAAAAAAACTTAAAATCATAACATATTTAAGCTACACCATTTATTTATAATTATTTTATATAAATTAGTATAAATTTATATTTAATATTATTTTTATTAAATTTATTTTTAATTTTTAATTTATTAAATAAATATTTATTTATATTTATTAAAAATGTTTTCAAAGATTTCTTTATGGGAAATCCATTATTATTGTGGATTTAGTTTTTTTATTCCTGATTTCCACACAATAGATCTAAGAACCCCCTTATCAACGACACAATATCAACGAAACAAAACATTTCTTGAGATCAAAATCCATAAATGAAATAAAATGTATTATTTGATGATTATTCAAGTGACTAATGTCTTACATGCTTAAAAATTGTTACAACAGTTGTTCCACTGCAAAAGAAATCCAAAGTAGGATGCAATTTGAGCTCTTTATCCATAACTTTAAAAGCTCTCAGATGTGACTCCTTCCATATGGTGAACATGTGTTATTCATCCTCGCAAAAACCATAATCATATTTTCATTTTCTTTCTCTCTCTTCATCAGGATCCTTGGACGGGCTCCCCTCGGAAAAGTTATATTCCTCTGAAATAAGCATGTCCCATTGAACAATTAGAGTTGAAGGTAATAATTCTTTGACTCTTCTTGACACCAAATGTCCATATGGACCTTGGCCATCAAAAACACCACATAAGACTCTATCTTCATGAGATCCAAAACCCTGTAATTACGATAAGCACATACATTGATGAAGCAGAAGCCCAATAGTTCTTAAAACCCAACATGTGAAATATACCCAAATTGTTTACATGTTTTTACAGGGTCATGACACAAACGTCTATCACTCAACCAATTAAATAAACATTTTTAATGATTGTGAAACTATTTTGCTTCATTTAATTGCTTATCTGAAAGAATTATTTGAATTTTGCATCCAAGAGTATAAAACGAGTGAAAATTATAACCAAATACCTCCCAAACAACCATGCAATCCTGGTTGACTCCCTTCTTCCCTTGCTGTAAGTAAATTGATGCAATATCACTTGATCCGTTTACACACATTCTACGGGGAATACAAGCCAGATGCTCATCCTTCTTTTCCTCTGTTTCTAGAGCTTCTAAGGCCTCTTTTCCTATAGGTTATCTCGTGGAAATGTATGAGCAACTTCATCACAGGTGGACAAGCAAGACCCCATACCGAGGGTCAAAGAAACGTTCTCCAAGCAATCCACTGTGTTCTAGACCTCAAAAGATATAAATATATCTATTTTGGATATTGTCGTGGCCAACTGCTTAAAGCAGGGAAAAACAAACCTCTATATGAGGATTTTGTGGCGAATCCCCTCGAGCATGGTTGAAGGAAACCCAAACTTGAATTTCACTTCAAAAAATGAATAAACATGGTACAATTAACATGTTTTGCGCGGCTAATGGAATGCACTAAGACACATTTTACATCTTAAAGTAGGATTCAACTGTCAAAAATACTAAAACATTTCAGGCTAATCGCTTCATAAATTAATAGAACATGAACATTATTCAAGTTTCAAGGGGCTTACAGATTGCAATATGACTATTTTAACATATTTTGGTGGCATTTCATGGTTGAAAACCTTGTAATTTTTTAGCTCAAATGCAATGCCATTGGGACTTCGCCTAGAAAACCTCAACAAGTCTAAATGCTTATCTTATCCAAGATTTTAGTAGTGACTGTCGAGTCCCCACCGAAGAGATTGCACCCCAACCGCAAAGGTTGTAGAGGATTGGGACTAGAACTGCAAATGAATACTTTCCAAAACGTCATTCATAGAATTTCAAACATAACTTGTCCTTTTCGAAGAATAATGACCACACTACAACTAATGTCTCAGGCATGGATACATACAACATAAGGAGTTGCAAACAACGAAGAATTTAACGTATTACAGATCAAATTTTCACAATTCAAGAATAATGAAAGTGCATAATTTTCTTCATTAAAAGAGCTAGATATTCATGAAGATAATGAGCTAAGAGAGCTCAAAATTCTTAAGAAAAAACCTTGCATGCAAATCGATAATAGTACATACCTAAAAATTCAAAATATGAAATCTTTAGACTCATCGAGTTAAAATCTTATAATAAGATCGAACCTAAATACTCAAACTTTCACTGAATCATCAAATGCCTCCACGTTGAGCTTCATCGATAGGGTTTTCACCGGAATAAATGTCTATGCTACTAAAATTAAAGTGTCAAAGATCAAGACTCTCCTCGACATATGTGCCCAGACACTTTCAAACCTTGGTTCTATTTTATGATGTATTTTATATTAATTTGATATATAGATCACTTAAAGGAACATTGTTGTTGATTCTATTTTATCATGATAAGAAGAGATGAAAAAAAATGTTTGCACCTTGGAGGAGAAACTCTCTTTAAGTTTCATGGACATTCATGCTAACCTTTCAATACATTTAGTAGAAGATATTGAATATTGGTGTCTAATAACTAAATGAATATTTTCTTAAAAACTATGCATTTGTAATGCAAAATACATATTCCAAAGCTTGAATAGAAGGATGATATATTTTTATAAAATCATTCTAATTTTCAAATTAGTACATAAATTCACAACATGTTTAATGTTAATGCACTACTTATATAAAAACTAAAAACATGGTAGAAAACAAAAGAGATTTTTTTTTTAAAGACAAATGGAAACTTATCACAAGACAAAGAATAATCATAAAATGATTATTTCCCAGTAAATACATTATATATGACCAAAATGTTTTATCTTATTACTTTAAGTCAAAAAATAATCATTATTTTCCAATAAATAGATTATACATTACCAAAATATTTTGTAGTAGAAGTTTTTCATGCTTTACATGATTTGATAATATTTTGTTGATAGGAAAATTGTTGATAGATAAATACTAATGAGAGAGAGAAAATAAATCATTGTTATATAAGTTTGATGCAAGAAAATATTATGTGAACTTTTATGAAAAAAAAAAAAGGACATGAAGAAATTAAGATCTTTAAAAAAAAATATTTGAGGAAAAACATTATTTTCTGGATTTCCCTAAAAAATATTACACTAATATGAATTAAAAGAATGAATATTAGATCAATATCATGTAATTTCACAATTCCTAGAGTTTAAAAGACATGTTGATACATTACACTTATACTCTCCAATATATGTTAAGGACATCATTTATAGGTGGATAAGGTGTATGAGAAGAGGTTGACAAAGATTTTGGAGTTTTTCCACTAAATACTTTATATGACCAAACATGGTTTCTTATACTATGCATACTTAAATAACTTCTTCCACCGAATACTTTATATGACCACACATAGTTTCTTATACTATAAGTACTTAAAGAAGATAAAAGAATGTGATATTTCCATAATTTTAGTTACTTATATCATATAATATAGATAGAACTTATTAATATTTTTTTATTAAAAGATCAAATTTCGATATTTGATGGGATTTAGATAGGAAGGTTATTATTTTAATCAGTCATTTCAAGGATTAAAATAATTTGTAAGTTGTGTAGAAGGTATACAAAAATAAGTAATGCCTGCCAATGATATTATTGCTAACTTTGTCATTTTTGACATCATAAATTGTGATAATAATATTTTACATTAAACTAAGTGAATCCAATCTAAGATGCTCCATCCATTAAGTTAAATTAATGTTGATTTGTAGCCAAATGAAACGAACATAAACTAACCAAATTACATAGTTTGAATTTATAAATAATGAAAAACATGCATCACAAACAAACAATTTTGATTGAGACAAAATGATATTTATGTGTATATTGAGTGTAAAGCATGCATCATAAAAGAACAATGCAGAGAAAATAATATTTAGATGTATAAACAATATAAGTGTGCATCATAAGCCAATTTATATTTATAAAGAAAAATAAATTGTAATAACTTTAAGTGATACAAGAATATTTTTGAGTCTATATACATTACAAACTTGTATTAAGATTAGATATTCAATCCTTATAAATATTTAGATTTATAAAGAAGAATAAAATGTAATCACTTTAAGTCATACAATAATATTTTTGAGTCTATATACATTACAAACTTGTATTAAGATTAGATATTCAATCCTTATCAAGAATAAATCAGAATTATTCATGATTACATAAAGATATTTAAATTTATAGACAACAAATTTAAATATATTGAAAATTAACATATAATCATTTAAATTATGGATTCATAATTAATATGATTAAGATTTTAAAAAAATATTACTTTTAAAGGTTTAAAAAAAATTGAAACTAAATTCATAAAATTAAAATAATATTATGTATCATAACTTAGAATAATAATATGTTACATTAGTTGGATTATGATTTAGGGATAGTTCATGTTTCATGTATTATACCTTTTTAAAATTTGTAAATTTTATTTATTTTACTTTTATTGCTTCAGCATTATCATTCTCTAGTTTAGAGACAAAAAGTCAAACTAAATATAATACAAAGTCAAGTTTGGCATTTTGTTCGTTTCAAGCATGGCTACACATGATAGCTAAGTATATAATTTGTCCCTCCAATAATAATAACTAGCATACCCCACAAGCAAAGCAAGGGAAAAGAAACACCTAAGTGAAGTGAATTGAAGTGATTATATATGATTTTTGCAAAGTGTTTTTAACATTTCCAAACTTTTTTATAAGATATGAGGTTTGTGGATTGTTAGGAAAATTTAGATACTCATAAATGATGTTTATAATTTAGCTTTTTGTGAATAAAATAATTAATATTCAAATTTAATCACTTATCAACATTCACTTTCATATACATAACAAATCGAAGATTCGTCTGCAATCTAACTCAATGAATACAAGGGAAGAAATGGGGTTTTATCGCTCACTGCTCCATCTTTTACACAACTTTGTTAGATTAACAAACTCAATGGGAGTGCTCACGGCTCCATCTTTTATATAGCTTTGTTAGATTAACAAACTCAACATTTGACTGATTCCATGGACACAAAACCATTCCATCTTTGATACAGCTTAGTTGGATAATTTTGGGAATGATAATTTGAACCTGCCGTGGATAAATGGAACAACTATGAATGAAATTATAAATGGGTAAAGTTGTTGATGCAGACATCCAAAGTGCCACAATGAGCATGTGAGTGCATCATGAACATGAAATTATAAAGGAATAAAAAAAACACTTGTATGTGTTGAAAGCAAGTAAAATAGTTGATTTTAATCCCACATTTTCATCCACTAAAACCACCATTAATATTAAGAGTAACTCCATAATTATTTTAATCAAGCTCACCTTACACTGCTAAACAACCAATCATATTATTATATATAACAAGATTTGCCATCTCATGGGAAACGAAAATAGTTTACGATTTTCGGCAAAAGTATTTCGAGACCAACCTAAAGAAACAAATGATATTCTCTCGAAGCACCAAGTAATTTTAATTGACAAACTTTAAATATGATAATATGAGAGAGGTTTGCCATAAAATGTAATTAAGCTTTCATCACTGTCCAACCTAACAACAATAAGTGAAGAACAATATTAAAATTTCTATCTTATACTTAAAATATTAAGCTTTCATCAGTGTCCAATGTAACAACATTAGGTGGAGAAAAGCATTAGAATTTCCCTTACATTCATGACAAATCTATATAATAATTAAATCTAAACTAAACATTAAACATCCTACAATAATGACAAATCTATTTAATAATTAAAACTAAACCCAACATTCAAGGTCTTTAAATATAATAACAACCTGAAAAGTGTTTTCTCACGAAACAAGATACAAAAAATCATCTAAATTTGGAATATTTTAAATTGTGAATCTTATAAAATCTTTAAAAAACTTTAAATATTTATAACAAATCTATTTAAAATATAAAATTTACATTTATAACAAATCTACTTAACTCTATAAAATTTATAACAAATCTACTTAACTCTATAAAATTTAAAGTAAAATTATAAAAAAGAATTTCATTAATCTATTGTCATTATGAACACTATGTAGAAATATCAAAATTATAAAAAAGGTTAGGCAAGGTTCTATATAAAACCATGTATGTTACATGGCATTTTCAGTTACATCCACTTTACAGATTTATACCAACCTGATAGAAAAAACAAAAGGACTTGATAAAAAAGAACAAAAGAACATAAAATTATGTGTTTGAAAATAAAAGTTAAATGGGATGGGTTTTATTTATTATTTAAAGAAATATAAAAAACATAAACTTATAAGTGTTTGAAAATAGAAATTAAATGCCTTAAGTTTTTGTTTACTGAGATTAAATAAAAAGTTTATATATTATTAATTTATTTTATAATTTTTTATTTCTATCTTTTCATTATTAATATTAATATTGACATCAGTTTGTTTCACTTCCATTAAAATTATATCAATTTCAATTTTTCTTTCACTTCAATTGATTAAAATTACATCAATTTTTTTATTATTTTATTGTAATTTCACTTCAATTGATTAAAATTACATCAGTTTTTTTATTATTTTATTGTAATGGATTAAAATTACATACACATCTAATTAAACATCCAAAATATACTGAACAATTATAATAAATATACATATAATTTTATGTCGTCACGCTCACAATGGATTTGGCAGTATATGTACTTGCAAAGAGTATATGCTCTATCTAAGCCTTGCAAGGTGGACTCCACAGGTCGCTGCAAGCCATCACCAAACGTGCGCGTTAAGTTTGCTTCGTGAGAATACCACTTCTTTGTTAGCAAACAAACTCCTTACCTCAGCGATCCGTGTGTCGCTGCATGTAGATATGTGGCACTCTCACCGTAGCCTGGGCTATGATGCACTGGATAATTCGCATCGCAATCCATTATTTCTTCTCTCCCTGTGCTTTTAGGGGTATGATACACCGCCGGATCACCATAATCGATACCAACAGATGGACCATAGAATGCTGCAACTGCTACCTGCTCGTCGTTAATCATAGTGGGATTAACGATCTCCTGATGTCCCAAAGATTCCATGCTTGATACATACAAACACAGTAGTCCATTGTCAGCAGAATAGGAACGGGCAACAGGACTTGAGTTCGAAAGAGGCCGCCGGGTAATAGCCTGAGTTGTGATTGCTTCGCAGGAATCAGAGTCGGTCGGTCCGTCCCCTGCAGCAAACTCCATATATTGCCCATCAGCAAGAGGGTTAGTGAAATCGGAGATCGGGCTGCTAATCTTAACGGAGTCCAGAAAAGCCTCATAGTAATCAGAAAAAGCCAGCCATTGATCTTCACTTCTATAATCAAACAACATAATGATACCTGTCATAATTGTTTTGCTCATGATACTTCTATAATCCGGTTTGCCGGGCTTGGACGGCTTCTCGTCCTCCTCGCCATCTTTCTGTGGCTTCTTCTTCTTGAGGTCCGAGAGATCGAGAGAGCAATCGATATTTTCTATCACGATTATCGATTTGTTGGTGGTGGCGAAGAGAAGCTTTCTCAGTTCCGTCTCAGTTCCGTGTTGTTCTTCACTTGGGTCAGTTCTAGGTAGTAGATGTCGTAATCCAGAAAGTTAGCCATGGCGACAATCATGCTCGACTTGCCCGTTCCAGGGGGGCCGTAGAGCAAATAACCCCGCTTCCAAGCCCGCCCAACTTGCCTGTAGTACTTCTCTCCCCTAGAGAATCTTTGGAGGTCTTCCACGATATCCTGCTTCAGCTCTGGTTCCAAAGCCAGAGTAGTGAAAGTCGCCCGATGATCGAATACAACGGGCGTCCACACCCTATTCCGGTATTCATAGTCACTGGAATTGGATTTATTGGTGTAAATCTTCCGGTAGCGGCTTCTAATCTCCAGTGTCTTCTAATCTCCAGCGTCTTCGGTTGGGCCATGACGTGGGGAGATACTGATCGAAGATCATGTGCTTCTGTTTCTTGTGAAATGTTAATTTGCAATAGCGTTTCTCCTCGGAGGTGTTGTCCCAGGAGAACATGATCTGCTGTTTGCGCTCACTGCTATGAAAAACCCACCACACTTTGATCTGTAGTCCATCTCTGAATGTATTCTTACCTTTTTGTATGGGCTGAGATGCGGCTAGCGTTGACAAATGCAATAATGACAGAAACAAAACAAAATGTGTGTTCGAGTTTTAGAACGTAATCTTGCCTTTCTTTTTAATTGGGTGAGATGCGGGCAGCGTTGACGAATGAAATAATTTTCGTTTGAGTTGTAGAGATTGAACTTGTGTTAGGAAACATGACCTAAACAAGAGCGAGGGTATAGTCCCTTCTTCTGTTCACGTTTTGGAATAGTAAGATGCTTGAACAATTGAACATGCATCAAACCCATCACGTACATGCATGAACAGGTAAGACCCGGAACAGTGCACTGCTAATCAACACATTTAATAAGCATGCAGCAAGAAATGTAG